>CATIWQ010125736.1:0-30292 GCA_949673415.1 Euphorbia schlechtendalii | reverse complement strand
GTTTCAATCCGTAGAAAAATCGAAGACATTCGTGCTTTACTGGTTGATGTTGAGCAAGATTTGAGGGAATCTTACCATGAAATTAATCGTATGATAGGATCGTTTCCCCTAGATTAAAATTTCATCTTTTCCTTCTCCATTTAGAATCTTGTATAGTTATGCACTACGTGTTTTGTTTGTTTGTTTGTTTGTGTTTTCATGTTAGTATGTAAATCTTTGTTATAATAAATGTAAATTTGAACAACAAGACGTTGATGTTCAATTGCTATATTCACCATGAATTCCCAAGGTATAATAGCAAATATTTATCATTTGTATTTAACAAAGTTTGCTTGTGTTTGTGTTTTTAAGTTTTTATAGGTTCAAGTCTAAAAATTGAAGAATTTGAAGAACAAAGAGGCTCTCGACCGCAACATATTTCGCGCTCGTGAACACTGGGTAGAAAAACTTTCTGTTTCTTTCATGAGGAGAGTCACGATCGTGACTGGCCTTCGTGATTGCGATATGGCAAAGTTATAACCGTTACAGATCGCGAACTGATACGCGACAGATGGCTAAAATTGCCATTAACTGCTAGTTTTTACCCTAAAATGGCAATTATCCCATTTATGACCAATTAGAGTCCCATTAAACATCTATAAATAGGTTTAAGTTGAACCCTAGCCACCACACCTTCTAAAAAGCCTTCAAATTTTTTAAATTTCTAATCTTCTATATTCAAGTATCTAAACCTTTTTCAATCCTTTTTCTTCAAACCAACATAACTCGTGTGAAGAAAGCAGCACAAAGGAGAGGAGCACAATCAATTCAAGAAGAATTCGATTGTCCATTCCCGTTAAGGACAAGAGAAGAGGGTAAGAGATTTCAAAACCTAAGTAAATTGGATATCACTAGGATGATATTCCTTGATCTGGTTTTCTTTGAAACTCTTAATCTCCGAGAAGAGATGAAAGCCTACCTTTCCATCCTTGGCCTTTTGAAATTTGTGGATATGCGATTCCACAAAATCAAGATTGGATACTCGAGTGTTTGGTTACATTCGATTACGAAGATTCAGGGAAGAGGGCGATTCAATTTCGAAATCAAGGATGACAATACACCGTCACAAGAGAGATGATGGGTGATTGGTTCGGTTTCGAGATTGTCAACTCATCAAGCATGACGGACTCATTTCAACCTAATCGAGTTAGGGTAAATTTATCGGGTAAGAGAGTCTTCGATCCTAAAAATTCTCCTAACAAACTCATTAAAGATGATTGTATTCTTCTTCTCCACAAATACCTTTCCACTTCGGTATTTTGTCTAGTCGAAAATACAAAAGTTCAAAAGGACTTGTTTGTTCTCTCAGGCGCTATGATGAAGCAAAAAGGGAAAATTGTAGATATAATTTGGGATATGATGAAGAAGAACTTGACGAGCGTGAGGAGTAAAATTGGAGCAGCCAAAATTATTACCGCCATAGTCTTGGGAGCAAGAGGTGAACTCCCCTATGTTCAACAACCAGGTGAGTATTTTCTGTATATGGATGGAAATTTTTTGAAGAACACCGAATTACTCCAGGAGCACGATAGTGTTTATTTTTTTTATTCCTACTCCAACCACACCAAGAAGCTCAACTTAACTCAAGAAGATTCTTCCATCGGACCATCAAATCCATCCATGAACCATCGCAACCCTTAATTTATTTTTAATTCAATCACAGCAATCTGTTTTCAATTTAAAGCAATCATAAATTTCACTGCTATGTTTATTTTTCTCATCTATCATATTCTCATGACTTGTTAACTTACCAAATTACTTAAAAGATTTAAATATTTCCATTGCTCCCTATGGGATGACACTTGGTCTTGCCACTTACTACTAAAAATGAACTACTATACTTGCTAGGTATATTCGGGCTTCACCAGAGGTGATACGTCATATTATTACATCTAAATTTTCGATAAATAAAAGTTTTTCTTCTATTTTACCTATTTGTGTTCGCGACCCATTTCACGCTCTTGAATCCCTTAACAAAACCTTCTATTTCTCAAATCTTGTAAGTCACGATCGTGACTTATGTGAAAATTGCAGCAGTTTAGCAGTTATTCGACGGTTATTCCTCCAAACTCTATAAATTGATGTGCGAGTGTTCATCATTTCTCACTTCTGAAATCTGAATTTCTTACCTTTTCAATCACAATTCAGTTCCAAATCTAAAACCATCCCATTTCTCTAAAAAAAATTTTCCATTTCAAAATGGTTCTAACAAATAAATCCAATCTAGTTCCTCCCTCAAACTTACAAGAATGGTATGAGGAACCATTTCCGATCTATTCTCATGAAGAAGGAGATCATTACGAGATAATCAAGGATGCTGAATGCAAAAGTTGCTACACCATTCATAGGAACAGTTTCATCAATCTTGGAGTTTATGACAGGGTAATTTACTATCTCAGAATTCTTAACTTTGTCATTTATTCAAACATGTCTCTGGGGAATAGTGTGGAAAACTTCATGGAGATATTGGTAACATTGGCATGGAGGAACAATAAGAAAGACTGCCTGGTTTATCGTCATCATGGAAAAGAATACAAGTTGACAAGGAAAGCATTGGACAAATATATGGGATTTCTAAAGGATTTCTACAACAAGATGCTTCCTCGATGAGATCCTTTACTAATATGGAATCGCCTGACTGGCCAAACTGAGTTCAAACAAGCATCTGCCTATAGCTGGTGGATTCGTGATCCTTGTTTTCTTGCATTGCACTTTTACTTAAGTGGTGCATTGTTTGGTAGGTTAACTTTTCATCTTGTCATTTTGAAGAAATGATTGTTATGGAAGCAATTTGAAATGGCACACCTGTTGATGTTTCGGGGATAATTATGGAGACACTTATGTTTGCTGCACAAAATTCTGGAATGACAGAATATAGGTGTCGAACGATGGCAAATCTGTTGGGACAGATTGGGAGAACGCCCTATTCAACTGAAGTCTTTACTGATGAAGATGAGATTCCAGAATTAACCATGGAAGTATTCTTCGAGTATAGATTTCTGGTAAAGTGCATTGGAGAAGATAGGATCACTCATGATTGGTGGGAGGAGAGAGTGAAAGCCGACAGAAAAAGAGAAAGGGAAATTGCAAGGGAAGAAGAACGAAAAGTAACCAACCTCCGGGGAAAGTTGAACGAACTTACGGAGGCGCAAATCTCAATTCATAGGAAATTCAATGATATTCATACGTTGATGTTTGACGTTGAGTGAAATCTATGGGGATCTTATTATAAGATTGACCTGTTGACAGAATCGATTTCCTCTGAATAATTATTCACTTTTCACTTAGGTTTAGGATTTTGTACAGTTTGTTGTTTGTTTGTTTGTTTATTAATGTATGTTAAGTATGAAAATAAATTTCAACAACAAGATGTTGATGTTCATTTACTATCTTCACCATAAATCATTCCAGATATGAAAATAGTAAATATTTATTATTTATATTTAGCATGTTTGTTTTTCTAAGTTTTTCTAGGACTAAGTCTAAAAATTGAAGAAATAGAAGAATTGAAGAAGGTCACGACCGCGACTATTGATCATGCCTATGACATAATGCAGTAAATCCTTTTGTTCCTGTTTTAAAGAAAGTCACGATCGTGACATGTCTTCGCGATCGTGACACATGAAAAACATGATCGTTGCAAATTGTGATTTACACGTGATAGAAGGCTGAGACTGCCATTAACGGCTAGTTTGAAGGAAAACTGCTATATTGACTATATTGGCCAATCAATTACCTATTAGAACTCTATATAAAGGTCTAGGATAGATTCCATAACCACCACAACCTTCCACAAAGCTTTCTAAAGTTTTTATTCTTTCATCTCTATTCTTCTACATTCCAAACCCTTTTCACCCTTTACTTCAAAAACCAACATGCCTCGTGTTAATGTAGCTACCAATAGAAGAGAAATCCCAAACTATCTACAAGAATACGGTTGTCCTTTTCCCATTCGTTCACGTGATGAGGGGAAAATATTCCAAGTTTTAAACAAATTGGAGATAAGCGGTATGATTTTTCTTGATTTGGTTTTCTTGGAGACTTTTGGCCTCCATGAGCAAATGGGGATGTATATCTCTGATTTGGGTGTAAGTCATTTTGTGGGAATGCGATTTCCACAAAATCACGAGTGGATTTTGGAATGTCTAGTGACATTCAATTTTGAAGATAATATGAAGAGGGCTATACAATTTCGGAACCGAGGAAGACATTACACAATCACGAGGGTTATGATGAATGCTTGGTTTGGTTTCTGAGGTTAATAATTCATCAAGCATGATGGATTCATTTCAAGAAAATTGAGTTTGGGCAAATTTACCGGGTAAGCGAGCTTTCGATCCCAAAAATTCCCCAAACAAGTTAATTAAGTACGAGTGCATTCTCCTACTCCACAAATACCTCGCCACTTCAATATTTTATTGAGTGGAGAACACATAGGTCCAAAAGAGAGATTTGTTCATTCTTCCTTGTGCAATGAATAAGTAAAAAGCGGAGTTCGTGAATATAATTTGAGACATGATGAAGAAGAATTCAACGAGCATGAGGAAAAAGATTGGGGCAGCTGAAATGTTCAACAACCGGGTGAGTACTTTCGATATATGGATGGGAGTTACTTGAAGAATATCTTACTTCTTCAAGAGAACGATGGTGTCTATTCTTTCTACTCCTACTCCAACCGCACCAAGAAACTAATCTCGACTCATGAAGATTCTTCTATTGGCCTATCTAATCCAACTGCTAGACGTTGATAAGTGTATAATTACACTTATTATCATATTAATTTTACACACTAATTTAAGTCATTTTTATACTTCATATAAAAGATTTCACGTGGTATGTAGTTGTTTTTTATGCAAATGCAGATACTAGGTAAATCTTGGGAGTAAAATGATCTAAAGTGGAATTCTATGAAAAAAGAGTGAAAAAGGTGCAAAGAAGTTAAAGATTTGGCTTAGGATCGAAGCTGTCAAAGATCGGTGAAGTTACAAGGAGAATTTTGAAGAAAAACTCAACTTACGGTCGTGACAACCGTTCGCGGTCATGACTAGTTCTTCTTTAGATCAGAAGTCTACCAATCAAAGATTCACGGTCACAACATGTATATCGCGATCGTGACTTGGATGGTTTTCTGGTATTATCTTCTTAACTATCAACCGCCAGATAAGCATGATCAACCGCCATCAACTACCAATGAAAAGACACTTGTCATAAGTAAACCAATCATGAAAAGGTGCCTATCCATTGTGGATTATATCAAAGCTTCTCAACCAATCAAAATGAATAGATGCAATCATTCACCAATGGATACAACCCTTCGTTTGGATAGACGCAACCCTTCAAACTCTATAAATAGGGACCCAAACCTTACAATTTCATGGGTCATAGTGCACCATTAGAGAGGAGAGCATTAGAGTGCAATTATAGGGTTACATATAGTGTGTGTAGATAAAGAGTTCGCTACGTTCATAAGTGTTAGCAAGAAAATGTTGAAGTGATTCGAATCCTTGTTTCGATCACTAGATTCTCTATATTCTCGAACGATTGTTGTATAAGTGTACTTGCAAATCACTTATCAATAAAAGTTTTCATTCTTCAATATTCGTTTATTTGATATTCGCAAAGAATATCATCCTAGCGGAGGTTCTGTACAGGCCGAGACCGAATTCAAAGCAGACGCAGGAATTTCGGGAATTGACAACTCCCATTAAAGAGTGGATACGGTTTGATCAACTTTAGCTTTCACTTACATACCTTACAACTTTGCTTTGCTTTCTGCTTATACATTCTATTTCGAAGTTTATGATATGTCTATGTGTCATACTACGTATTTCGTGTTAAGTCTTTCATGTTAATCAAGTTATATGCATTGGAGTTAATTTAAAGAGTAATTTCGGGGTTAATAATATCATGTATAATCACTAGATCAGTGATATAACACTGTTTAGTGAGCTAACATTTTTGGAATGGTAACTTGCTAAATGTGGCTATGTGAGAGTGACCCGTACTAAGCATAGTATTGATGTTGTCTAGGTTTATATGATAGTTTTAATTCGTTTACGCTAGATCTAGAAAAGTCATTTCATGTGTTACTCTGCGGTGAATAATTGAACTTCTGAGTATTTAGAACTGAGTCTGTTAGATTAGTTTAGTGAATCGTAAAAACTTTGTTGAATTTGCATTCTTTCTCTGCTATCCTTATTTCGTAGGGAAAATCTATATATTTAGATTCTCTAATCTTTCATAATTGTATTTATTCATTTTTCATTCTAATCTTTCCTAAAACTTTACCTTATTATATTTTATTTTCCTTATTTTATCTTCCTTGCTGATCTTTAGAACTAGCCCTTCCCTGTGGGATCGATATATTTTAAAACTACATCACAACTGTATACTTGCAGTTATCATCATTTTCCTATTTGATAAGAGGTACTGACAACACCTATATTTTTCATGAACAAGTTTTTGGCACCATTGATATATAGTCGAATCTTATGAACAAACTATTAATCTTATCAGTAGAAAAGTGGCGAACACTTCCAGACCTAACCATCATCACAAATTCTCTAAACCCTTTAGACAGGCAGCTCAGAACCTTCCACCCTTCTAGCCTTGAGTTAATCATTCCTACCCTGGCCTCAAAATTCAGCAAAGGTTTGTTGTTCATGCTGGGCTTGAGTGCAGGCTCATGGATGACCTTATCAGCCACCACTTTTTGAATAGCTTTAACAGCTCCTTGCAGTTATTTATGCGATGTCCCACGGCCACATGATAATGGCAGTAATTGTTCTTCTCTTCCGGTCTGGGAGGGACATGCTTCTTCAAGCTCTCCAATTGATTAAGTTTACGCAGCTTGGTGAACAAGAATCCCAAATTAGCAGCATATGGTGAGATGCCATGATATTCTTCCTTTGGTAACCTAATAGTGGCTACCTTCTCTTCATTCACCAATTGTACTGTCAGTTGCTTCGCCTTCACCTGCACCGGGTTGAAATCATTCTTCCTATAATAGGGATTAGCAACCTGTTGCCCCATTTCCACCTCCATGGCATCATAGTGCTCTATCTTCTTAGCCCGCACAAAAACTTCTTGATAACTATGGAAAGTCTTAAACCCCAACCTCTTCCGGTAAGATGGCAGTACACCATTTAAGAGCTTCATGATCATCTCTGGTAAAGATAGGTGAGACTATAAGCGTACTTGCTTAGCCATCCATCTCTCGAAACAGGGCTTGAAACTCTCCCTCGGTTTTTGCTTCACTGCCTCCAGATTTTTCATAGTAGTGATTATCAGAGTGTTGAACCCAGAGTGGTCCACCATTGCCTGGGATAGACGTCCCCAGTCATAGGCTATGTCTATCGGTAAATGACTATACCATTCATTTACGGGGCTTCCCAGCATGACGATGAACAACTTTGCCATTATACGATCATTGATCCTTAAAGCCCTCATCACGTTTTGATAATGCGCGATATGCGCATGGATCCGTTTTACCCATGTACTTTTCAAACTAGGGCATAGCAAAGGTCAACGGTAAAGTATCTTCATCCCCAACCATGGGCTGCACTGGGATCGCACCCCTCTACCCCTGTACATGAGTGGCTAAGAACTATCTCCAAAGTTCAACCATTCTAGGCTGTTGAAAGATACTATTTGGGGTCTCTGAGAAGCCCCCATACTGCGAACTCGAGTAGTACTACCCTTGACCCTAAAATGTCTAAGAAGGTCTGCCCCAGCTGGGCATTGTGAGCTGAGCCACCCCTTGAATAAAGGGAATGTAATTAGAAGAGGGCCAGATTTCTAAAGTTCCTACTGCTCTTGGTGCAAATGAAGCATGTCCCAGCTACCCTGGGAATAACTGGCCACCCACATATGGCTCATACACTATCTGCGACTGACCCTATCCAGAACCAAATTGATGGAAGTTAGGGGCGACTGCTGCAGAACTCGAAAATATAGCAGCAGAAGATGACGATCCCCCCGGTAGGATTGTCCCCCCGACATTTGGCACTACATCATTTACCCTCTACTCGGGCTATCCAGTTCTAGTGTGATGATTAAGGATTGATAGAAACTAGTCACTATTGGCGAAGGCATTCATTGCAGTAGCAATCTCGGAGCTCACCGACGATTGGTTGGCTTGTGGGTTTTGTCCTACCCTGAGAGCCTGATCACTAGTCACATTCTCTTCTTGTTGATGAGCCATGTTACGAAAGCTACACGGAGTGTTTTCTTCTAAATCTGAGCTAGAGTCGGTGTACGAAACTCCTTCTAGGTGAGTGGTGGTTGGGAAGATGCAAATTAGCAGGCGAGAAGCCCTGTTCCAAGCCTTCTGGTAAATCGGCTTTTTCCTGGCTGAAATACATACGAAGATTGTTAGGAAATGCATGTAAGATCATGATGCGTGATTGATGCATGAAATGTTTAATGTTATGGCTATGGAAAAAGGTTAGCCTGCCATAATGCGAGATAGAAATCACACATAAAGAGTAGAATCGTTAGGGGTAAGTTTTACCTCCTATGAGCCTTGGTTAAGACATCAACTAGGATATATTTTGTGTTCATGTTTACCTCGTGTAGGCTTTTAGTGTGTATAGTTGCCCCGACAGGGCTATAAGTCGGATGCCAAGTGGACATCTTATAAGGATTTGGGTAGGTTTGTCTTAAGAGTCGGACATCATGTGGACATCGTGCTAAAATTTGGGTTGAATGATGCTGCATGATTCTAGTTGGTTTCATGTTATCCTAAGGTGACACTATCTCAAGTGTCACCTAAGTCTTAAGCATGAATGACATCAGATCACGTTTAATATGAGCGTGTGTGTTCAAGTGTCTGCACTAAGATTCGTGGTTAGCATGGCACATTTGTACAATGCATGATGAATCGGAAAGCGGTAAACACTTAGAACATAGCACACAATATCTTTCTTCCAACCATACAACTCCAGTGCATCAAGTTTTTGGCTATTCTCTATCCTAAGTTTGGTTCATCTTAGTACCGCGAGGATACTAAGGAGCGCACCTGCAAGAAAATATAATGCATGATCGATTGTTTGGGTAACACCCTAGGAAAAATGCCTATGGCTTATTTACATGAGCGTTTATAAATGGGTTGCTGATGTAGAAGGTTCTTGTTGCACTGAAATACACTCCAAGCCTCTCCTAAAATAAGTTCTAACGAGGGAGGTATATGCGATATGGCAACAAGTTCTTCACTCGCTCAAGTACTATCTTTTCTCAGGGAGGCAGATTAGTACAAGAGAGAGCTTCGCAGTAATAGGGGTACCTTAGACTTATGGGATAATCCCTTCTACTGCAATGCATTATTATGAATATGTCAAAATTAAGAGAAAATGGAATAATGTGATCAATAATTTTCGACAATTATCCAAAATCTTAAACCTTTAAAAAATGAGTTTCAGAAAAAATCCCCGGCAGAGTCGCCACTATAAGTGGGCGACACGGAGCAGTGGGCCGAGAGCACGCGATTGCATAGCCGCGGTCCACCGGGGCGTTTAGGAAAAAAGAAATGCACTGGGTCGGTAACCTGGGAAAAAGGTTGAAAAAGAAAGCAAAAAACATTTTAGATCGGTTCGGACCCGAATCCACCGTCTCTTAGTGTGAAGTCACCACCTGTATTAGCTCTTTCTAGGAATTAGAGTCCTATGAGGCTTAACATCCGGGGGACGGCCCACTAAGACACAGAGATTTGGGATCGGGATAAGTTGCTTATTTCTCATTGGATCACATTATATTGCATCTATAGAATACCTTATTCTCTTAATTGTGCACATTCGCGCTTAGGCCGTTTTTAATTTTAAATGCATGATTCACGTATGGCGAAAATAATAAATCATCCACAAGGTGAAATAATAAACCATCCACAAAGTAGTAAGTAAATGCGGAAAATGAATGTGAAAAATAAAGATTACAAGGCTTCAAAAATTAGGGGATGCAACCGCCCATTAACCTATTAATTACATTTCCCAAAAAATGAAATTGCAATACCCAAAGGAAAATTAAAATCCTAAACATACATCTAATCCTAATATACCTGCATCCACAAAGGTTAGCACAGGGGATATTGCATATATGTTCGATTTCGAATTTAGCGAGGCCCATGTAGCCTAAAAAAATCAATCGCGATAATGTGTTTGTTATTTAAAAAAAACAGTTCATTTTATTAGCACGTTGGTTACTCGTTTTAATTAATGAAATTGTTCGCATGGTAAATTGGTGAGGACTGTTATCCTGGAATATGTTTTATTCCCTTCGTGGGGGTATTCTAACATACATCTTCTTTTAATAAAGAAAAATAGATGAAAAAGAATTACAACATTTGAATAAAATAAAAAATCCTAGGTTCAAAAATGAAATCAAAAGAGAAAAAAAAGAACACCGAAAGCCTGAAAATTGCAGTTCTAGGAACTCAGAGGCTTACCCTTACGGAATGAATCCACTTCGAAGATATCCGATAGGCCTTTGAAAATCCTCCTCGTCCTTTTTGTTTAGGTAAAAATTGTTGTAAAAGTCCAAAAATGTTCATTTAATTCTTGGAAATTGAAGTAGTTCTAAAAGCTATATTTTTCTGTAAATTTTTCGGAGTCACAATTATTGAAAAAGACCTGACTATTTATAGGAGAAATCCCGAAAATCCAAAAGAGGTAAGGTTTTTCGGTGAGGGGCTAGCCGAAAAAAAGTTTGGCGAGGCTCCTCGCCATGTCTTTGGCGAGGTAGCCTCGCCAACGTTTGGCGAGGCTTACCTTGCTAAGCCGTTGGAGAGGCCTCACCAACCTTGGCGAGGCAACCTCACCAGCCTTGCCAAGGTGTTTGGTGAGGCATGCCCTCACCAATCTCTTTAGCCAGGGTACACCTTGCCAAACCTTGGCAAGGAAGCATCGCCATGTTGTTTGGCGAGGCATGCCCTCGCCAAACTCGTTGGCAAGGGTATGCCTTGCCAACCTTGGCGAGGTAGCCTCACCAACGAATTTGGTGAGGTCCACCTCACTAAGGTGCATAGCGAGCTTTCCTCGCCAAAGCCCATTTTTTTGGCGAGGCCCGTCTTTGGCCCGGGTTCAGTTTCCCTTAGGTTTTTATTTAATTTTTATTTTTACGTATTTTCATATTTTTTAAAAATAATTTTATTGAAAACGTCCTTTTGAATTTAGAGACGAGAAGGATTCTTATTCGGATACACCTGGATACTTGAAAATTGTGTCATTTAAGGATAAAATCTCAAAAAACTGTCATCATCGAACACGTGAGCTGTTACAAAATCCCATGCTCACACTTGCATACCTTACAACTTTGCTTTGTTTTCTACTTTTACTTTCTATTTCAAAGTTTATGATATGTTTATGTGTCATATTGTGTATTTCGTGTTGAGTCTTTTATATTAAACAATTTATATGCTTTTGAGTTAACATTGAGAGTGATTATGGGGTTAATAAGATTGTGTATAATCATGTGATCTGTGATTATAAATTATAACACTGTTTAGTGAGCCAACATTTTTGGAATGGTAACTTGCTAAATATGACTATGTGAGAGCAACCCGTACTAAGCATAGTATTATTGTTATCCATGTTTATATAATAGTCTTAATTCGTTTGCACTAGACTTAGAAAAGTCATTTCATGTGTTGCTCTATTATGAATAATTAAATATCTGAGTGTCTGGAACCGAATTTGTTAAAGTAGTTTGGTGTATGTAATATCTTTGATGATTTTGCATGTTTTCTTTGCTATACTTGTTCATAGAGATAATCTATACCGATTTCTTCTACTCTAATATATTTATACATTTATCTATATATTTACCATTATATCCCAACCAACCCATCAAAAATAAAATTATCTATTTTATTTTCTTTGTTCCTTTACTCTAGTTAGTCTTTAGAACTGGTTCCTTCCTTATGAGTTCGATACCTTTTAAAACTACATCGCAACTGTATACTTGCAGTTATCATCATTTTTCTATTTGATAAGTGGTATTGACAACACTTGTACTTTAAAGCCAAAATTGTGTGAACAAGTTATTAAACTTATCAGTAGAAAAGTGTCGAACAAAGCTATTACACTCCAAGTTAGACCAGAAGCACTAAGATCCCCTAATCCATAATCTTCCAGAAGTTCCCAATCTTCTAGTACTGTTACTACTTCTTCATCTCCAATTCTCCTCAACACAATACCCTTTAATGGCATGCGAAGGATGCTCCTAATCAATCTTGATGACACCAAATATAATTTGGCCCCAAATTCAGTAGCGAGAATTTCTGATAATGAAATTACTTAGGTTATACTACCTAATTACTCTATGTAGAGTCTTGTTCTTCAGTATTCCTTCATAGTCCACTTCATACACTGGAAAATACTCTCTTTTAGGATTTCCCAACTTGACTCAGGTGAGGACTCTCCCTTTGGGGAGAATGATCTTCTGAGTGTTCCCTTCAATGTTCGCATACATGTTTCTTTAATATCTATCTCTTAGAAAATACTAATTCTCATCAAGTTCGCATTTAGGAGTTTTTTGTTGTTGTTGTTGTTAGGAAGCCATTGTAGTTGAAATTTGAGAGAAGAAATTAGGAATTTTGAGAGGATAAACGCTTAAGCTTCAAATATTTCAAGTACCTTCTCTCTCCAGCCTGTTTCCACTTTTGTAGACAAACTTCCTGTAACATAACACGCGTTCTCCCTACAAGCTAAGATCAAAATGAAAGGTGAGATGGAATAGGAGTTTAAACTGCCTTAATTAAAATGCTACAATTTTAGCCTTAATGATTAATATTCAAAAAACCTTCAATAAAGTGGCTTTCTAATTTTTAACAGGGAAAACTAAACTAGAGTTAAAACAGACAGAGTAAATACGTGTCACCTCATTTAGCTCAACACAACTTATGATCTTGTTTTTGAAACTTAGTCAAGTTTCTAGGATTTTCATCAAATTGGATTCACCATTCCAATTAGCTCTTTGAGAATGTTGAATTGCTTCTTCTCTAATGGTTTTGTGAAAGTATTAGCACACTGCTCTTCTAAAGGAACACACTCAAATTTGACATCCCCTCTATGTTGGTTAATTAAGGTTTGTGAAGAACAAGCGAACTAGCATGACGAAATTTCAAAACTTAACATTAACCCAAAAGGAACTCCTAAGCATGGAATGATTGATATAATCTCAATTAAAACGTTCCATAGATGCTATAGGTTTAAATAAATTATTAAAAGAAACCTAGCATCTAAGTTTAGAGCATTACTAGTTGATGCATGCCTTCCTTTGGTGTGTTTTACCGATCCCTTTAAACAATCAGACAACACTCTAGTAGCACAAACCTCCAAACCATGACAACCTCTATTACAAGTCCACATGGACCCCACCGACCAAAACCTCACATCGAGGGAGAACTTATCAATTAACAAGCGGATTCTAAACCACTCATAAACCAACATGAATGTAACTATGAAGGCACTTTTCCAAAATAGGAATAAGCCTTCAAAAATAATTCTCACAAATGCTAGTGAAACTTGCGGTGGATCTCACAAAACTTAGCTAGAGAAAGGGAGTCAAAACTCAAAAGGAAGGCTGAGCTAAAGTACAGAATGAAGAGGGGGGAGCTCCTATTTATAGGAGGAGGGGAGAAAATAATGCTCCCCATTTAGCATTATGGGATGGGAGAAATCCCATCCCACATACGTAGGTTACCCGCAGAGTTCCTTGCTCTACAAGTCCAACCCGCATGCACACACCCCGCTTAGGCAGGCTATGAGGGCTTTCCTTGCCCCATAAGCCCATCTTGCAGACCTTTCATTAGAGCATGCTAGTAGCCCCCAAGCACCTTTCTAGTGCTTGCTAAGTTACCACGCAGGCCCCTACACATGAATAAACTATGTTCATAGGGCTCACTCGCAATGGGAAATATTCCCTTGCTCCACACATTGAATATTTTCCTCTTCCATTATTTATTTAGTCCAACCAATTAATGGTCCATCTAAAATGATCTTGACTCTCCCTTTTACTCTCGATATAGACCTCTTTTATAAACTCTTTATTTAGTTTGGTGAAAGCCCAATGTGTATGACCTCATAGGATCCCGAAGTATAGAGCTGCTAGAGGTTAACCTAAACTTCGCTTCCCATCTAGGAATTTTTAGGCTTCGTATTTGAGGCCGATATTGTACTCGATAACTCTAGACGATCAAATTGGCTTTCTAGCGCAGGCATACGATCCCTTGATACTCAGAACTTCACGTGCCTATGGCTTCATCCGATTCTGCAATGGTATCCTATTCAATACACTCTTTCCATCATGTTTAGTACTATCTAGTTTATTGAGTTCGGATAAAGTGTTAGCTCATTTAATAGCCATAGCTATCCTAGAACTTGTTTACGAAGAACACCTCTCGCCTTTATATACTAAGACTGGAAACCTATTCTATCAATCTCATACTCTGATTAGAGGTTTATGAGTGTGTTACTTCAATAAGAGGCCTTAAGGTACAACTCCCATTATATAACTATATCAAGAGTAATGTATCCCATCTTGATAACTTGGCTTACCAATGAATGGTCATCATTATACCCATAATCACATGTATCATCTTGCTCACCATGGTATGCATAAGTATGACCTAAATTACAGTAACTTTCGCATAAGGTAACCAGTTTCTCAAGATTGAGGACATACGTACACATGGATATAGGTTTTTCCAAGTATCTATCTTAAAACGATCTCTAATGTATTACTTGAATACATTTATATGCTAACTTAAGACACCACCTTCAGCACGTGATGTCAACTGCTTGGATTCAATCCAAGGAGTAAGCCTACCCATGTTAGTTTCTCAACTTCATTGATGTCCACTCTCAGTGAAACTATGACTAGGGATATTTGGACTTTTCATAATTACACGTGTGTGCAGTTCTCACTCCACATAGCTCCCACTATGTTCTTACACTTTCACGTGATAAAATACTCATGGACTTTATCTTATTTTATCAACGAATATGTGTATATACATATACATGATCACATATATATAATACCAGTGAGTTACATAATTAGAAAGAATCATCGATATATGACAAAGGTGGCTTATTATTGATAAAATAATAATCCAAAATTGTTTGTACATTAGTGACTAATAAAGACATATTTCCCTAATTTCCTCTATGGTATACAATATGTGTAACACTCTAAGATGTTATCCCTTATGAAGTAATGTCATATATTGACATGCTTCATCTTGTAATGTTGAACTAGATTCTTGGATAGGTCAATTGCGCTCTTGTTATAAATTTGAGTCATTTAGACTTTATACCATAATCCTCTAGTTACTGCTTAATCCATAGTTATTGTGCTACAAAACTTCCTATTGCCATGTACTCAACTTTTGCAGCATTCAACGCAATAGATGTTTGCTTCTTGCTATTCCAAGAGACGAGACATTCTCCAAGGAAATGACATCTTCTAGTGGTGCTTTTCCTATCAAGCTTGTCACTTCCATAATCTGCATCTATGTATCCTCTTGGAGTGAAGTTTGAGTTGTTTGGATACCACAAACCTGCATCAATAGAACATTACAAATACCAGAGAATTCTCTTCACAGTTGCTAAGTGAGATTCTCTGGGTTTATCTTGATAACATAAACAATAACATTTAGAGTATTTAATATCAAGCCTACTACGAGTAAAGCAATGAAGAGAACTAATAATACCCCTGTAAAACTTACTTTCTACAGGCTTACCAACTTCATCCTTACTCAAAATTGTGTGAGTGGCCATGGGAGTGGACATTAGCTTCGAATGCTCCATGTAAAACTTCTTCAGGACTTCTTTGACATACTTAGCTTGGATAATGAAGATTCTATTTTCAGTTTTCTTAATTTGCAATCCAAGGAACAAGTTAAGCTCTTCCATTGTTGACATTTCAAATTCGCTCTTCATTTATTTGCTGAACTCCTTGCAAAGCTTTTCATCAGTTGCTCCAAATATATTATCATCCACATCTATTTGGACTAGCAACACATCTTCTTTTCTTCAGTTGATAAACAAATTTGAATCTGCTTTGCCTCTTTCATAGCCTTCGTTAAGTAGTTAACCTATCATACCAAGCACATGGTACTTGCTTCAATCCATAAAAAGCCTTCTTCAATTTGTTGATGTACTCTAGATTCTTTGCATCTTCAAAGCCTATGGCGAACATACACTTCCTCTTGAATGAAGCCATTTAGGAAAACACTCTTGACATTCATCTAAAATAGCTTGAAGTTCATATGAGATGCAAAAGTACTTATGATCCTAATTTCTTTAGGATGGGCTACTAGTGCATAGGTTTTGTCTTAATCGATCCCTTCTTATTGATTGTAACCTTACGTAACAAGCCTAGTCTTGTTTCTAATAACATAATCATCTTTATCAAGCTTGTTGAAAACCCATTTGGTACTGATGACTGATTTCCCTTTGTGATTAGGAACTAGATTTCAAATATCATTATACTTGAACTAATCTAATTCCTCATGCATTGTGATCATCCAGTAGTCATCTCCTTTGTGTCTTCAAGCTTCATGTGTTCAATCAATAAGATGAAAGCTAGATGGCTCATCATCATGCTGAGCTAACATCGCATCATGATTGAATTATGAACATCACCAACAATGCTCTCAATTGGGTGATTGTGATGAGTTCTAATCTCTCTTGTAAGATTGGATCTACAACGGGAGTCTCTACATTGGATTATTGAGGTTGAGCTTGATCTTACTCTTCATTGAAGTTGATTAAAAGATTTTCATCATCTTTAAGTTCCTCATTTTCTGGCTCTTGTGCCAGGTTAGAAAGCATAGAGAGTGGTAAGTTGAGTTGATTATCTGTTTGGATTACTCCTTCTTCATAATCAAAGGGACGTCTACCTACATTGTTAGTTTCATCAAAATCTACATGCATAGAATCCTCCAAAATACTAGCTCTTTTGACTTATATTCTATATTCCTTGTTGTTAATTCAGTAACCCAAAAAGATACCTTCATCAGCCTTCGAATCAAACTTATTGTTGAAGCTAAGTTAATAGTACTTCACAATACTTAAAACATTTTGGAAATAACAAACTGTCTAGGATAGTGAAATTAATTAACTACTAAATAGACTCTTAATTGAACAAGTTTACTTGAGTTTGTTTGAGGAAAAACAACTAAATTTATTGAGCTTTGATTAAGTTATGGCTTAGAGTAAGAAAAGCTTAGGTAAGCTGAGTATTACGTAGTTTATAAGATATAGACTTAGCGAAGATGAGTAAATTTTATTTATTAAAACCTGAGTTACTTTGACACTTGGAAAATTATGACAAGTGTATGTTTAACTCTACCTATGAAGGACCGAATATTCTTTAATGTTTTTCAAGTAAAAAATTTTGAAATTAAAAAGGATTTTCAAGTGGTCCTCACAACCAAAAGGTGTCAATACGGAATGTTGGAGATTCCTCACAAGCGTCCAAGGTAAAAGGAATCTTCTGACATGTGTTGTTTTTCCAATGTTCCCACGCTACTTTATAATGTCAGCAAATCTTCAAATCACAAGCGTCCATGTTGCATCTTGCGCGCTTCTCTCTCAAAACAAATTTTCTTGAAGAAACAAGTTTTTGACTCATTAAGATTAATTGATAAATCTCGTGCTTCAATGTTTTAATTCTTCATCTCTAAATGTCCTGGAATCTATTTCAAATGGGCAAATTTGAAACCTATGAGGAGAAGAAAAATTGAAGATCAAGTTAGGATGAGATGTTTACAACGACTACTTCCAACTCTTCCAAGTATTAATAGAAGACTGAAACAAATATTCTAACTTGGTGCATCACCTCGAATTTCTTAAGAGTTGAAAATATTGTCCAAGCAATCACAGCATTTAGAAATTCCAATCACAAGTAATCTAAAAGCAAACACTCAGTTTCCCATTTGTTAGTAATAGAGAGAAATCATATTAGCTTAGAGTCTAGCTATGCTTTCGCATTGTAAAAGGATTCAACATTTTTATAAGTTGAAATAATTTGTTTGTAATCTTTAAATCAAAATCTATGAGTTAATTTAGGAAGGGTACCTAAACTAAGTTTGAGAATTAGTTAGGAAAAAAATGTACTTTCAGTATGTGGTCCACCCATTATAAAGGCTTCTCTGCCTAAGGAAGGAAAGAAATCACTAGTCGATTAAAACTCGGAAAGCTAAAACAGGATAAAATCTAAGGTGTAATCTTTCTTAACCCTTTTATCCCCTTTATAGTGCTTTTGCTCATTCATCATTTCTCTGTTTATTGAAAAACCAATCCAAGCTGAGTAGTTTATTAGCCCATATTGAAGATAAACTATATTAGCAAAGTTGAGTAGTTCATAGTTTAAAGACTAAAGCACATAGCATACTTAACTCAACACACACCTAAAAACTAACTTGGAATCAATTTTTATAAATCTTTAAAAGAACCAAGTAATCACATTCACCCACCCTCTGCTTGATTTTTAAGCTAAAGCGGACCAATAAATCTTCATCATCTATTGAAAAAGCACAAGATTCAACCAACCTTCATTTGATGGACATTAATTCACGAAGAGGTGAAGGTTCATAATCATGCTTAACAAAGCTAATAAGAAGAACAATGGAAAGAAAGCTCAAGATGAGGTAAATCCTTAACTTCC
The DNA here is from genome assembly GCA_949673415.1 of Euphorbia schlechtendalii. Taxonomy (NCBI): domain Eukaryota; kingdom Viridiplantae; phylum Streptophyta; class Magnoliopsida; order Malpighiales; family Euphorbiaceae; genus Euphorbia; species Euphorbia schlechtendalii. The sequence continues at coordinate 11,587 of CATIWQ010125736.1, read as the reverse complement.
TTTATCTTTAGAAGAATTCACCCAAGTACTCTTTGATGTCATGAAGCTGACAAATAAGTTAAGGAAAAACATCAAAGAGCTAGTGAGAAGATGTGAGGATTTGGAAGACATAGTTTCTTTCTTAACTCTTGATATCCGCTTTCTTCAAGAAAAATTTGAGTATCATGAGGGGCATAATAGCAAGCTTAATAAGAAATTAGATGAGCTGATTATTAATTTAACACCATTGAAAGAAGTATGAGTACGTCCTCCAACCAAGTGCTTAGCTCCTAGTAACCAAACTCATAACTCTAAGGAGAAGAAAGATTTTCCAAAGAGGAAGTGAGTGAGCCCAAACCAAAAATAGCGTGTGGTTTTATGGGAAAGCTACACATACTACTGTTATGTGCAGGCATAAAAATTGTTATAATGATAAGTTTGACTGGAGTAACATAAGTGTTGGTCCTTAGATAGCTTATAAACAACAGCAGAGGGGGGGGTGAATGCGAATCTTGGTTACTTTTTAAGATTTATAAAATTCTATTTTGCCAAGTTACGTTTTTATATGCATGCTAATTTGCATTATAAAAACTGTATAAACTACTCAGCTTCGCTAGCATAGTTTATCTATAATCTCTTGCTAAGTACTCGACTCAGCTTGGGATTGGTTTTTCAAGAAAAAAACTGAACAAAGATAAGATGACGTATGAGCAAGACGTAGTGAAACCTAAAAGCACAAGTTCACAACTTCAACACCTGAATTTTTTTCTTGGTTCGACCCCGAGCCTACCTCCAATCCCCGGATATCTTTTCTGAGCTTTAATCCACTAGTGTTTGTTCCTTAATTAGGCAGATCAACCTTTACAATGGGTAGACACCCTTTTACAGAAAGTACCTTCCTTTCTAACTACCGCTCAACTCAATTTGGGTACCCTTCTCAAACTGAAACTCAGATTTGAATAAAAAGATTGTGAATTGAATTCAACTTATATAAATGTTGAATCCTTACAATGTTAAATCTAAGTAATTCTCTCTATTACAAACGGATTTGGAATTTGCTGTTTGCTGTTTGCTGATTGCTTGAGTTTGGAATTTCTTGAAGCTGGGAGTAATTTCGAAGAGTTTTAGCTCTATAAGAAATTCAAGGTGATTAACTAAGTTTGAACATCGGCTTCAGTCTTCTATTTATACTTGAAGCTTTGAGAAGTGTCCGTTGCAAACTTATTGAGGTCAATGATCTTTAATTTCTGTTCTCTTAATATCTTTCAAATCTTCCTATTGGAGATAGATTCCAGGACATTTAGAGATAGAAATTTGAACATTGAGGCGTGATAAAATTTCGTTGATAAAATCTCATATTGTCTTTAACCAATTCGATTGAGAGAGGCGCGTGAGAATGAAACATGGAATCTTTAGATAGATTGAATTGCTGAAGTTGGCAAAGTTGCATGGAGACACTAGAAAATGGCACGTGTATGATGATTCCTTTTACATTTGGACTTTAGTGAGGGAATCCTGACATTTTGTACTGATAACTTTTGTCTTGTGAAGACCACTGGAAATCTTCTTTAATTTCAACACTATTTAACCTGAAGAACAATTAAAGAATATTTCATCTCTCATGGAATTTATTAGTAGCATGTGTGTCTTTTAATAGTTTCAAAGGAAATAGTTTTTAATTAAGAAAAGCTAACTCAGCAAAGCTGAGTTAATATACTTCTAAACTAAGCAGTACTCAGCACAGACTCAGCTTTTCCTACTCTAAGCCGTAATAATTAATTACTCAGTAAAACTGAGTTGTTTACCCTTAAACAAACTCTAGTCAACCTCATTAATTAAGAGTATACTTACTACTTAATTAATTTCACTATCCTAGTTAGTTTGCAATTTTTAAAACATTGAAGTATTATGAGGAACTATTAACTTGGGTTCTACTATCTCCCCCATTTTGGACATATAGCAAACCACGTAGTAGAAGAAGTTAATTGAATAAGTAGTTGAGAGATATCAAGAATACCTAGAAAGTGATGTAAGACTCCCTTGTGCTGAGTGACTTCCCTTAGTCAACTTGAACTCCCCCATACTAAGTGAGTCTTCTTCAAGTAGCTCAGCTCCCCCATACTTAGAAGATTTTTCTTCACTTTGGGACTTTGTCTTACTTTAGCTTTACTTCAAAGTTGGTCTCTAGTATGAGTTTCTACATAACATTTTCAATACATAGTAAAACATACATACAGCATAAAAAATAAAGTTAATAAGATCTTAACTTGAGGTGGAACTTGTAATTTTTATTAATTCAAAAAATGGACTTAGTCAGTACATTATTTATATCATAAACTAAGATTACATACTGATGTCCTATTACAAGTTCTAGAAAAATACGAAGATATTGGCATATACTACTTTTTATGTACAGAAGAGAAAGAGCCAGCAATCTTGTCTTGGTTGGATTTGGGATGTTGCTGTTGAGGAGGCTTGTGATGAAAGGGTTTCCTTGGAAGAGTTCCCTTGTTGAGATTTGTCATTTAGAGAGCATCTTCAACTACGTTCTCCCCCTTTGATATCTGACCTTGCACAATTTGTTCAAGGAAGGTATTAAAGGAATCAAGAGCAGCCCTGAAGTTCTCTTGCTGGCCTATGGTCTGCGGGGATATCTCTTGCTCCAGTTACTTTTTGCCTTCAGTGGTAAGAAAGTCTTGATCGTTAAGCTCAATGAGAAGAAGATGGAGACATCTGGAGAGGTGCGCAATCTACTCAAATCCTTGACACGCGAACTGTTGAAAGCATTGAAGAAGGCCTTGGAAGTCAGTTGCAGTCAGTGCAATCTTTAGTTGCACCTCAATATCAAGGACCTTAGGACCTATAGATGATATACACATTGTAGTATAATCAATGTCTTTACATCCAACTCGCCCATCTTCATCAGAGTACCAAGGTTCTTTTGCAGATCTTCCACTTTGAGCTTGATGACATTCAACTTCGTATAAATGGTCATGTCAGTCTCAAGGTAAAAAGATTCTATAGTAAGCAAGCTTGGTGTAGGAATGTCTAGAAAATCTTCCCCATGGTAGACACAAGAAACTTCTACGAGGAGGAGACTTTCTCGGTTACATGCTCATTGACCTCTCACTAGATGGTGTCCATTTTGTTGTGGAGAGAGTCAAGGTTGATGATAGGGGACTTATCCATCTTAGATGAAATTATCTTCAACAGCTTCACCATTTCATCCTACTTATTATCGTGAAGTAGCAAGAACTTGGACTGAGCTTCAACCAGCTTCGGTATGCTATAGCCAATATCCTTGGTAATTTCCACCTCTTTGAAGACATTCTTGATCTTGTGATCAGTCAGTATATTTATTTTGGCCTACTCCTCACCTAGTTTATGGATTTGTGTCACTTGAGTAGCCATATTGGTACTCAAGAGACTCAGCTGCTCAATAGTAGCATCCAAACTACCCTTTATCTTTCCTGCAACAGCATTAGCCATTACAGTAGATGTGGGGATAGACATGATTGCTGCCCCAAGCTGGGCTACAGAATCCACCCTTGTGAGAATTAGGGCCATCTTATCCACCAAACTTTTGGTACTCTCTTTTGCCAAATGACTTTGAATAGCCAACAAGCTACCCTAGATCCTCTCAAACTCTTCAAAGTATAGAGATTCACTGGGCACACTTGTGTGCTATTCGAACATAGGCAATTTTACCTTTGGTCTGGAGGAAAAGTCCATCAAATCATGAGCAAGTAACACTTTGCTTACTACTCCATCTAACTCAGCAGTCATCTTAAGTGCAGGGAATTTCTTCCTAGCTAACTCTCTGATTTCTGCTAAGAAAGATGCATAAGCCAAATCCTCGTAGATTGGCTCTCTACTAGGTTCAGTTGCTTCAAGGGCTATAAAATTTGCCTCAGAAATCTAACCACTTGCTTTTCTCTACTGAGAGTAGTTCTCATCATTAGGAACATCCTTAACCAGAGGGGTTAAGGGGGTAGAGGATGGGTTTGAAGTAGAGAGTGGTTTAGAGGTTTTTACAGTTGAAGAAATTTAGGGGATGTTTTGGTTGAGCAGAATAGAAGGTACAAGGGATGTACAAGGAATCATTTGAGGTTGAGAATTTATAGGAGAAGAATGAATAGAAGGGTTATTTACAAGTGAATGACTAGGAGAAAAGGAGTCATGGCTCTTTGTGGGTGAAGAAATATGAATGGGTGAGTTTTGGGTATTAAGAGGTGAAGAAGGAATTTGGATAGGAGAATTTATAGTATTGGAAATAGGAGGAGAATTTACAGTTGGTTTGTCAAAATCTACAGAAGTAGAAACTGAGGGATTTGAAGGATTTGCAAGAGAAGGTGGGATTTTAGGATTTATAGAAGAAGAGGTGCTAGGAATTTTAGGAACCTCCAGGTTAGCTGATTGACCCAAGGATGGGTCAGCTTGAGGTTGCTCATACTGAGTTGAGGATTCTTCAACATGAGTGAAAAAGGGTGTGGGGGATGTTGGATTCCTGGGGATCAGACTCCTCAGGAATAAGGGAGAGGGTGTCTCCAACATCCTCCTCGCTGCTCACCACCTGCGCTGTTGGGGGTAGAACGCTTGCGTTGGATGCCCTTGACTTTGGCAAATACTTCTTGTACCTCAGTTGTAGCGTTAGGACTCAAAGTGTCCTCTTCTCTTGACTTTTTAGCATCGCCTTACTCCTTACCTCAGAAAAAACCATTTTGCACTTTCTTTAGCGTAGGGACTCATCAGCCGCAACTAATTCTTCTTGTTCCTTCGCCTACTGCTCAGTTAGAACTTAGGCCTCTACTTCTCTTTGGGTGTGGGTTTTGGCCTTCATCTTCCTTCTTTGTCACAAAGGCTAAGCAGGGGCCTCGGTGGTTTTAGATTTTGCATGGCTTTTCCCCTGGCCTTGGAGAAAGTAACCTTTTGCTTAGGAGAGGAGGCGGTGTTGACTTTCTCAAGGATACTGGATATGGGATCCTTTTCAGAATCTTCGCTATCATTGAAATCCATCATAAATTTGTCTTCATCCTCCTTCAGGATGTCCACAAGCACTACTATTGGTACACACTTGAGTTTTTGCCTCTGTTGTGCTTTATTGTAACTAGTATCCACCTGATTGTGAACCAGTTTGCTGAAGTGCACCATTTTAAATCACTTCTTCTCTGGCTGAATTGTTTCACCGGACTCCCCAAAAAACTAAGCTAAGTCCACTTTCGCTGCCCTCATCAGTTAGGTATTGAGGTAACCATAGTGATAGATGGTAATCAGCTTAGTTAAATGGTGAAGGATCACCACTGGCCAGTTTAGCTTTTTACCCTCTACCATATTGTAGACCACACACCTCTCGAAATAGGTGCAGCTAGTCACTGAGCCCATTTTTGGTAGCAGCAGCTTCACAACCAGCTCGTGACACATCATTTCGGTCCAGCTCATGCCGTTTGTTGTTATCTCCCTTGAAACATAGTTCGTGGGGACCTCCCAATCTTCAAGGATGATTACGGCATCTTAATAGCCAGTTCTTCTAAGCTGAGTGCCCTTACTGGGCATGTTGAGAACGTTCCCAATCAGTCTAGCACAGATGAGGGTGGATTTGTCTCCTAAATCCATCATCAAATCCCTGGAGGTGTAGAGGTTTGAATAGAATACCCTGATGAGTCCTATGATAGTAGCACCCTCCATCTTCAGAAATGAACTCAGGTGCTGCTGCTTGATAATCCTATGCATGGTCTTGTTCAGTAGCAGTCATTCATAGTCCACCTCATAGACTGGATCAAAATTGAGGTTATCAACCCATTTCACTTTGGTGAAAAAGGTTCACTCTTACAGAGTGAGCTTCTTGGTCTTTCCTTCATCATTAACTACAATCTTCATGGTTGCAGTGCTCTTGAGTCTGAATGTTATTCTAGTAATCACCATTTGAGAGGATTGAAAAGAGGATTGCAAGAGAATTGAAAGAGGAGAGGAATTAGGAATTAGGGTTTGAATGCTCTAGATTTCAAAAAGCAATTAATCCTTCTCTCTTCAACTGTACAGCTTTTATAGACCTTAGGATCTCTCAGGGGCACGTGGCGATAGCACAGCTCAAGATGAAAATGAATGCTACGATTTGTATAATATTAACCGCCTTAGTAAAACGGTGAGGTTTGATGAAAACGGTTCCTATTCAAAAGCATGTCTTTTTGAAAATGTAGAGGTTTGAAAATTAACCGTGAAATTATTCCTCACGCCGTTATATTAAAATACTGACGGTGTTATCTACGTGTCTTCTCAAGATTTGATCTCTAACACTTAGCCAAAATTTTGAGAATTTTAGCTCCTTCTTCTTTAACGTGGATTAGCCATACCAATTAACTTCCTCAGTACAGAGAATTGCTCCTTCGGTAATGGCTTAGTGAAAATGTCAATGCGCTATTCCTCAAAAGGAATATACTCTAGCTTGGCATCTCCTCGTAGCACATGATCCCTAATAAAGTGATGTCTAATGTTGACATACTTCATCCTGCCATGCTAAACTGAATTTTTAGATAGGTCAATTGCACTCTTGTTATCACACATAACTTTGAGACAACTTAACTTTATACCATAATCTTCCAGTTGCTGCTTAATCCGTAACAGTTGTGCTACACAACTTCTTATTGCCATATACTCAACTTCAGCTGTACTTAGTGCAACAGAAGTTTGCTTCTTACTGTACCATGAGATAAGACACTCTCAAAGGAAATGACATCCTCCTATTGTACTTTTCCTGTCAATCTTGTCTCTGCTATAATCAGTATTTGTGAATCCCCTAGGAGTGAAATCTGATCTACTGGGATACCATAGACCTGCTTTAATTGAGCTTTGCAAGTACCTAAGAATTCTCTTAACAGTAACTAAGTGAGATTCTCTAGGATCAGCTTGATAATGAGCATAGTAGCACATAACATACTTTATGTTTAGCCTACTAGTGGTGAGATAAAAAAGAGAACCAATTATCCCTCTGTAGAACTTGTTATCCACAGGTTTTCCGGCTTCATTTTTACTCAAGATAGTATCAATGGTCATGGGAGTGGACATAGGCTTCGAATACTCCATATCAAAATTTCTTCAGGACTTCTCTAGTATAAGCTTTGCTAATCAAGAAATTGGTCAGCCTCTCATACAAAGCTCTAGGAGCCTGCTTCAATCCATAGAGAGCTTTCTTCAGTTTGAAGATATGCTCAGGATTCTTCGAATCTTCAAAGCTTGGAGGCTGGTGAACATAGACTTCTTCTTGAATGAATCTATTCAGTAATGCTCTCTTGACATCCATTTAAAACAATTTGAAGTTCAAATGAGATGCGAAAGCACACAGGATTCAAAATGCTTCGAGCCGGGCTACAGGAGCATAAGTCTCATCATAATCGATTCCTTCTTATTTATTGTAACCTTGCATAATAAGCCTAGCTTTGTTCCTGATAACATAGCCATCTTCATCAAGCTTGTTCTTGAAAACCCATTTTATTCAAATAATTGATTTCCCTTTCAGCTTCGAAACTAAATCCAAAACATCATTGCTCTTGAACTAATCCAGCTCCTCTTGCATTGTGATCATCCAATAATCATCTCCTTCTGCATCTTCAAACTTCTTGAGTTTTATCAATGAAATGAAGGCTGGATGACTCATCATCCTATTGAGCTGACCTCACGTCATCACTAGATAATAAACATCATCAACTATACTATCAAGTGGATGGTTGCGATGAACTCTAATCTCTCTTGGAAGACTTGGATCAACTATTGGAGGATCAACAACGGGATGTTGAGGTAAAGGTTGATCTTTACCATTGTTAAGTTGATAGAAAGATCCTCATCATCTATGGCTTCCTCAACTTCAAGTTCTTGTGCTGGGTTGGGTAACAGAGAGAGTGGCATACTGAGTGGATTTGCTTGCTAAGGTACTCCTTCATCTTCATCAGATGGACGTCTATCTGCATTGTTAGTTTCATCGAAATCCACATGCATAGACTCCTCTAAAAGGCCATCTCTTTTGATATATATTCTATATGCCTTACTATTAGTTGGTATCCGAGAAAGATACCTTCATCAGATTTAGGATCAAACTTACCTAACTGCTCCTTGGAGTTAAGAATAAACCACCTATAACCAAATGATTTGAGATGACCAATCTTAGACTTGTGCCAAAGTTCATAGGTGTCTTCTCAAGAATTGGGTGAATTAAAACCCAATTCAAGATATAACAAGCTGTATTAACAACGTCTCCCCAAAAGTACTTTGGTAGATTGTTATCAATTAGCATGGATTGAGCCATTTCAACTATTATTCTATTCTTCCTTTCTACAACCCACATTTTGTTGAGGTGTATAGGGAGAAGAGAAGTTGTGGTCAATTCCATGCGCTAAACAGAATTCTTTGAAAATGGAAATTCTCGAATTCATGTCCATGATCACTTTGGATTCTACTAATTTAGTTCCTATTTCATTCAATAACCAATTACTGAGCTTGATAAAAGATTCATATGTTTCGTCTTTGCTACTCAGCAAGACTACCCAAGTGAATCTCGTGAAGTCATATGTACCCACCAACGAAAATCTTTTACAACCCATGCTCATTGGCTGAACTAGGCCGAAAAGATCTAGGTGGAGGAGCTCAAACGGTTGCTTAGTTACTACGTCATTAATTGACTTAAAAGATTTCTTAACTTACTTACCTAGTTTGTAAGCTAAGCATAGTTTATCCTTTTCAAAGCTGATGCTGGGTAACCCCACAACTAATTGCTTTCTGGCCAATTTGGATAGAATGTTTATATTTATATGACCCAACTTTCTATGCCAAAGCCATGAATTATCCTCTTTAGATACAAAACACACATTAGTGGAGCTTATGGATAAATCAATCATATACACATTATTGATTTGAGGAGCAAAGAGAATAGTAGAATCAGTCTTACAATCAATTATTGAGCATCCTGCTAAGTCAAATATAACCTTTCTACCTTTATAGCAGAGCTGGGCTATACTAAGCAAGTTGAACTTCAGACCTTTGACTAGAGAAACCTCTTTGATTGAAGGAGAGACATCGACAGTGCCACAGCCCATAATCTTACCTTTCTGGCTATCTCCAAAACTAACACTTGCATTTCTTTTACGCTCCCGTGAGATGAACTGACTTTCATTTACCGTCATATACCTTGAGCATCCGTTATCCAGATACCACATTCGAGAGTCATCAACGGATCTAAGGCACACTTGTAAAATAGTTACATTTTCTTAGATACCCATGCTTTCAAGATGGGTCCTCCTTTATTAGAAGTGCTTAAGTTTGACTAGTCGTACTCATCATAATAACCATTTTTTTTCCTACACATAATTGTGGAATGTTTAGCTTTTCTGCAAAAACCACATGTCATTTTTGCTTTGGGCTGGCTTGCTTTCTTCTTTTTAGAGGAATTCTTCCTCTTAGAATTACGAGTTTGGTTATTCAAAGGTTGACTATTGGTTGGAGTAGAATCCTACTTCTTCTTCAAAGTTATTACCTTAGCAGTCAAGTCATCTAATTGCTTAGTGAGCTTGCTATTAGCATAATCTTGATACTCAGCTTTTTCTTGAAGAAAGCGGATATCAAGAGATAAGGAAGAAACAATGTCTTCCAAATCTTCACTTCTCCTCACTAGCTCCTTGATGTTCTTCATCAACTTGTTAGTCAATTTCATAACATCAAAGAGAGCCTAGGCGAACTCTTCCATAGATAAGGGAATTTCAAGATGTACCTCAGCTTCAGGAGCCTTTCCCTTATTACGCTCAGCTTCAGAGTTAGCAACAGATTGATCTCTATCAGAGGTAGATGTTGAGCCTTAGCCCCTTCGATCTTTAATGGCCATCAAACAGAGGTTAGCTGAATCAGTTGCTTCCTCATCAAACGATGAGTATTCTTCTGAATCGTTCCAAGTATCAGCAAGTGCCTTAGTCTTCTTAGAGAACCTCTTCTTGAATCTATCTTTCTTCGCCTTTAGACAGCTGGACTAGATATGGCCTTTCTCTCCACAACCAAAGCATTTGATATCTTTGTTGTGCTCCTTCTTGGGTCCTTCCTCTGATCCACGCTGGTACTGAGTTGACTTGGTTTTAGTGGGAAACTTCTTCTTGTTGAACTTGTCATCCTTCTTAATGAAGCATTTGAAATGCCTTGTCAGAAGGGCCATTTTCTCATCAAAGTCACAGCTAGTGAACTCATCAGATGAATCAACTTTTAAGATAATGGCTTTACCCCCTCTCTCCTTGCCTTGAATCCTCTTAGAGTAAACAGAATACTTCCTTAGAGATATCTCATGAGTCAGCAAGGTGCCTATTAGCTAATCAAAGCTGTAGGTCTTCAGGTCATGAGCTTCCTCGATGGCGCTCTTCTTGGAGTCCCACTCTAGAGTAAGAGTGCGCAGAATCTTCTTTATAAACTCCTCTTCAATGAACTCCTTCCCCAATCTCTTCAGTTCATTAACAATGTTAATGAACCCGGTATTCATGCTTTGAATACCCTCATTGGTGCCCATGGAAAACATCTCATACTCCCTCAACATGAGATTAACCTTTGACTCCTAGACCTTATCTGTCCCCTCATAGGTAATCTCTAATTTCTCCCAAATTTTCTATGATGTCTCACATCTTGAGACCCTATTTAACTCAGTAAGATCTAGCGCATAGTGTAAGTAATTAATCACTGTGGCATTCTCTAAGAAGCCTCAAATCAGCATCGTCCTAGTCCTTTGGATCTGCTAGAATGTACACTCCATTCCTCACAACAGTGGGAACTCTAGGGGCAAGCTCGATAGCGAGCCAAGCCTGCATGCTTTGAGACTGGATGAAATTTTTCGTGCAATATTTCTAAAAAATATAGTGATTACCATCAAAAAAAGGTTGGTCTCGTAATAGACATTCCCTCTTTAAGGAGAACTGCCTAACCGGAACTGGAACCGTAGTTGTTATAAGTCATTTATGGATCTTGACTCAAAGATGATTAGTCTAAAAGTTGAGCAACTATTCTGATACCACTTGTTGGGCCTTAGACGGCTTGTAAACAATAACAGAAGGTGGATGAATGTGAATCTTGGTTACTTTTTAAGATTTATAAAATTCTTGTTTCACCAAGTTATGTTTTTATATGCGTGCTGAGTTGCGATATAAAAACTATATAAACTACTCAACTTTGCTGGCACAGTTCATCTACAATCTCTTCCTGAATACACGACTTAGCTTGGGATTGGTTTTTCAAGAAAAATACTGAACAAAGATAAGATGATGTATGAGCAAGACACATTAAAAGCTAAAAGCACAAGTTCAGAACTTCAACACTTGAATTTTTATCCTGGTTCCGACCCGAGCCTACCTTCAATCCCTGGATACCTTTTATGATATTTAATACACTAGTGTTCGTTCCTTACTTAGGAGGATGTGAGCACGGGATTTTGTACCACCTCGCGCGTTCAATGATGACGGCTTTTCGGGATATTTATCCTCGAATCACACAATTTTTGACAGTCCGATTATCTTCAAATGAGAGTTCTCCTCATTAAAAATATATATATATGTATATATATATAAATATATGTATATATATATATATACATATA
>CATIWQ010125719.1:0-12305 GCA_949673415.1 Euphorbia schlechtendalii | reverse complement strand
CTAAAGCATCATGTCAAAAAAATGAGCAGTTTAAGAGATAATGACGAAATAAGATAAGAAAATTAAAAAACAAGCGTAGAAGGTAATGGAGATGAACACAGAAACTTTGGAGCGTATAGAAGGTAAATATGAAACTTAATTGGTCAAATAAGTTAGGACATAAAACTTGGGTTGAAATTATTCGTAGTTTTCAGCCCATTTATATAACTTCCCCTTAAACTATGTAGGGCATGTTTGGTTTATTTTTCAAACTGATATCCCAATAAATTGCTCTCATAATTTTTTTATAAAACTATATATATTGATTTTAAATAACACATTTTGATGTTTCATTCTATTTAATAAAATCATGTCTAACTTGTCTTTTTCCAAAATCAAATATATTATTTATAGTAAAATCTTGTAAAAATATAGAGCCTAATACATCAAGACCCCCTTGAAGTTAGCTTAGAAAGCTCGGTGTCACCCTTAACTTTTAAAAAGATCAGTTATTCCCCTCAACTTGGCAAAAAGGACCAGTTACTCCCCTCAAGCATAAGTTGACACATGGTATTGAATGGGTAAAATGATACATTTTTTCTAAGTTAAGGGGGTAACTGATCCTTTTTACCAAGCTGAGGAGGGCAATTGATCCTTTTGAAAGTTGAGGGTATCATCGGGTTTTCTGAGCCAATTTTGTACTGGTCTTCATGCATTAGGCCAAAATACAGTTTGCATATATATATATATATATATATATATATATATATATATATATATATATATATATATATATATATATATATTCCTTAATTAAAAGAAAAAGTAAAAGAAAGAAAGGGAAAAAGCAGTTGGAGCAAGGAAGTTGTATAGACTTTCCCACCATTTCCAAATGTCATCATCCCAACAAAATCTCCCATGACCCTTTTGCCACCTCCGCCTTCCTCTCTTTCCATAATCCGTCCTCTCGCTTTTCTTCAATCTCACTCTGCTCTCTTTTCTTCAATCTGCTTAGGGTTTTTTTGTAGTTTGCAGAGGTAATTGCGGTCATCGGATATGGGATCTTCCTCGGGTTCTTCCCGCTGGAGACAGCTCAAAGCTATGCTTCGCAAGAATTTCCTTCTCAAAATTCGTCATCCTTTCGTCACTGTTGCTGAGGTATTTTCCTTTGATTTGTTTTCCTGTTTAACACTGTTTCAATCGGACTATAGCTATTGCGATTTGTATTCTCAGTTGGAATGATCATATCAGTTACTTACACCAGATTAGTTGGTAGCTTTCTGTATTGATGACCGGAAAATGATGTTGTTCTCTGTCTTTTTTACAGATTTTACTTCCAGCTGTAGTGATGTTACTGTTAATTGCTGTAAGGACCAGAGTTGATACGGAAATTCATCCTGCCCAGCCGTAAGTCATCATTGCACTTTGCCTTAAGTCATAATGTGTTCTGAAATTTATTCTTGTTGAGGTTTGATAGAAATTCGAAGAAAGATCAATTCTGACTGGTCACATTAAAGTTCCATTAGTTTATTTGAAGGACACGTGCATAATTTGAACCTATATTAGCACAATTGCCAAACTGAGTTGGTGAAGAAAGACATTTTTGTGATTGACCTGTTCTTATGTTTCCAGTTAATAGTTTTTTATATTTTGGGACTCAAAATTTTTTGGTTTATTGAATTTTTCCCAGGTATATACAGGAAAAAATGTTTGTAGAAGTAGGCAAAGGAATGTCCCCAAACTTTCAGCAAGTATTGGAAGCATTGTTAGCACAAGGAGAGGTCTTGGCTTTTGCACCAGATACAGAAGAAACGAGGATGATGATCCACTTCATGTCATTAAAGTTTCCTTTATTGAGGGTACCCATTAATTATATATCTAGATTGTGTGTAAATTCTTTACCACCAAGTGTACTTTTCAAAACTGTTTTCCAGATGAATTATGTGTGCCAGTGTTCAGATCTATGCTTTTGATTTAACATTCTATTCTCTATTCTATGCTGTAGTTTAATTAGATTCTTATTTTAGCCATTCATATTATGAGATTATTAAGCTCCAAAGTATGATGATGAGGATTACTATTTTGGAACAGTTTAATTAGGCTTCTGTATTTTGATGTGCCCACTTGAACAAGTTTTCTTAGGTGGATAGGTAAAAGTTGCACATAGATTCAAAGAGTTCTCTTTTAACTCCAGGTTTATTAGAAGGATGAGTTATGATTTACATTTTGAGGAGCAAGATTCTGGTAAGGTCTGTGTTTCCAAATAGTTCTCGCATTTATATATAGGTGCTTAAGTAACAGGTTTGTGTATCTAGGATGTCGAATAGGAGTATGCGGGTTGTTGTTGTGTTGAGCTCTTATGGAAATTTAAGCGTGTGTAGTATCTCCATTTTTGAGTCATATGCAATCAAAATGGAGATTTACTTGGTCTCTTAAGAAATTCAAGGCATAGTTGTATCTGGTGGTACATTTTGCTATTTGAGAGGGAGAACCATTAGTGGGGATTTGCCCAGCATTGTAACTTCAGATTAATTTTTTAAGGATTATATATTTTTATTGATCAAAATGCACAAGTATGTGGAATATAGCAGTCAATGTTGAGAAAGAAATGGATGGACTTATAGTTCTCGATCCTTAACCGTAAATGCATCTTTATCCCCAGCTCCTAGTTTCATATGTGGTACCATTCCTACCATAGTCGCAATAAGTACTTTCCTTCAAGTTCAAGCATGGATTTCTCTTTCAACAAGTCTAATACATATTTTCTCTAATATAGAAAATAAGATTCCCTTTTTGTTCTGGGAGACTAAAGCTGAGTTTTTAGTAAGCACGCAGTTTTGAAGATACTATTACCAAGACTATCATCACTACGAGTTATTACTTTGTCTTCAAGCATGCTACTAACAGAATACATTTGGAGCCAAATACCATAAATAATACTTAATGATCGTGAGTTCGTTTGGAAGCCAACTTCACTAGACATGCAAATCAAGTGCAGGGAGATTGTTCAAGCCACATAATGACTTACACATTCTTTTCTTGACTAGGATCTTATTGTGTATACTATTGATAATTATGGAAACCTCATCAGATCTTTTGTATTGTTTTTAACACTTTCATTATCAAATGTGTAGGTAGTAGCTGACATTAAACTATAAACATGTGTGTTTAAGTGTACGGTTATCATGAAATTTAATGTACTTGGGGTTCTGTTTCTGTTTTCAGAAAATATCTAGAGTCTATGAAGATGAGCTTGCATTAGAAGACTATATTCGCTCAGATATATATGGCGCTTGTGCTGGATTAAAGTAAGTTATATTTCTATTATCTGTCGGAGTTTGTTTTCTTGTATTTGAGGTGGCACTCATCATAGTTATTAAAGGCGAGCCTCAAAGGCTCAAGGTCCAACACCTCGCCATACCTCAGGGCTTAGGCGAGGTTGTGTACCTCAGGCATGTGCCAAGGTGCACCTCGGTGCGCCTCAGGTACAAGCTGTGTTTTTTTGTTTGTTTAAGCTCCGTCTTGACGTCATGGTTCCGTTCATGCTTTTGTTAATTGTTTCTTATTTCTTTTAGACCGAAACTCAAATTGTCTTTAAGATGTCTACATTTATTCTACACCGTCAAGCATCTATAAATTAAATAGACAAAAAGAATTCACATTATAACTGTTTAGTTACTAGAACAATATATAATTACTTCATATTTCTGCACTGAACATTTTTATTAGTCTTCAGTGTGCTCTATTTTCTTCCATTTTATTTTTAAATGATATTTAACATGTACCTTAAGTCCTCTGACAGTAATTATTACTTAATAGTAGTTAGTTCGCAAATTAGTACCTTTTGATTTTCAGTTAAGTAACCTGGCATTGTCTTCTTGAGTATTTGATAACTTTGTTTAACTTATAGCTCAACTGTTTTCTAGAAGTTCTGTTTCGCAACTTCTTTTGCGCCTATAGTACCTCAGGCACACGCGTCACCTCTGGATGCGTCTGATCCCCTTGTGCCTTTAATAACTATGACACATATCAAATTTATGGGCTCAAAGTAATATTTGATATTCTCTTGATTCAACACTTAAGGAACTTCTTAGATACTTTTCTTAGAAGAATTAAGCTACATGCTAACTTGTGAACATCAGTTTGATTCATTATATTGCTTGTGCTCCGAGGCAATTAAAATATGGTCTAGTGTAAAATGTAGAACTGAATTTCTTAACAGTAAATATTTATTGACTGTATTAATTATTTTTTTAATAAAACTTCAAGCTGAGATGTAAATTAATTGATATATGACATGATTGGTTTTATATCGCTGGTAAAGAATGCAAGAACTTGAACAAAATATTAGGATGCTTGTTGGCACAAGCGGAGGGGCGAAATTTAATGTTATACCTAATGATTTTCAGTGGTTCTTTACTCGAACTTTTGATATATAAAGTCATACATGCAAATGCATGTGTAATGCTTTAGTTTTGTGGGAAACCCTGGTGATGTTAATGGAATTTGTTCTTAATCAATCAATAGTTTCCTTTTGCTCATTTTACCCATTGTTGATAAAATCAACCATCAATTTGAATAACATCTTTCTTCGGGTATTGTTGCTTCAAACATGGCAATCCTGGGTATATATAGAAGTCTTTTTGAAATCTTCCTTGAATCTTTATCTCAGTAAAAATGTTTAATTTTAACCAACTAGCTTTATTAGGCAATGCAGTGTAAATTTTTTCTTGTGGGCAGTACTTTCTATGCGAGGCAATATTTTTTTAAAAGAAATGAATTTTCATATTTTTTATATTTCACATGCAATATGATATAGATGCATGCTAATTTTTATAGATTGATGGAAGTTGTTTATTGCTCCTTCGCAGAAAGAATTTTTGGTTTACCTACTCGCGTGGTTTCATAAATATAATTAACTTAATTTAAATACAAACTCCAAATATAATTTTTCTTGTACAATGCTCCTTAAAATTGGTTATATTGGTCGAAATATAGTTTCAAGAAGAAACTAATGCATCTTTTATACATTATTGAATATAAATGTACATCAAATAGGGGGTATATCGAAACTGAAAAGTTATCAATAGCCTCAAAAAAGAAATTATACTAATTTTGGGATGCACACCCCCAAACAGAAACATAGACTATCTGCTTGGGATAAGTTTGCGGGTTCTGAAAAAGGAACTCATTCTGAAGTTTAGCTTCAATTTAAGTTTGGCTGAAACAATGATGCCTAAAACTTAAAAAAAAGAACCCTAATAAATCACTTGAACTTTTCTTACTAAGCTTAATTTTCTGTTAAAACTTAAAATTAAAGTTTAACTTCATGTGAGATTGACATGCACTGATTTCTTGTATTTCTTCATTTTTCTTTGATTTTCTTTGTATTTTTGGCAGCATCTATCAGTGTTGCTTAGAATAGATTTGACTCAGTCTATGATTAAGTTCGTTTATATCATATTCGTGCAATTACATATGCTGACCTGCGTATACTTTTTAAAATGGGTGCTAAATGTTGGTAAGTTAGATGAGCTTCTGGAGCAAGTTCACAAGAGCTCTGAGAAGTTTCATATGTTTTAAACTTAGTTGCTGGTCGTTTATTTCCTTACCTTATGCAGTATGTTGTGAAGATTATCTTTCTCGTAATCAATTTTACCTAAATACTGGAAACAATTATTTTTCATAACAAAGTTCATGAACTTACATGTTTTTTTTTTTGTTTAGGAATTGTTCAAATCCAAAGATCAGAGGAGCTGTTGTATTTCATGAGCAAGGTCCTCAATTATTTGGTTACAGCATACGTCTTAATCACACATGGGCTTTCTCAGGATTTCCCGATGTTAAAACCATCATGGACGTTAATGGCCCTTTTGTAAATGATTTGGAATTGGGTGCTAGTCCTATACCAACAATGCAATACAGCTTTAGTGGATTCTTCACTGTATGGTTGCAAACTTCCTTCAACTGTTTTCTAATTTCTATTTGTGTGTGTGGTGCTTGTATTTCTACTTGAGTTCAGTTCCTCAAGTTTTCACCATGTTAGGCTTCCATTCTGTGAGACAGTTGTCATGATATGGTCTCTCTTTTTCTCTCTTTGCTTATGTAGTTGTGTAGTGATGCGAACTTTTTTTTTTCTAAAGTTTGGATTGTTGCTATTGTGGATTTCTTGAAAGTGCATTAACAAAGTCGTATCTCATGTATTTATTATGGCAGGTTATAAAATCATTGTCCTTTATTCTATTTTAGTATCTATTCATTTACCCTATGAATACAGGATTCCATGTTTAACTCATTAATACTGCATGTCTAAAAGGAGATAGTTGAACTTGGATATGGTACACATATATGAAGTGCATCCATTATCATTCAGTTTTCAAGATGTTCCCATTATTTTATTTGGATATTGTTAATTTCCTTAATCATTATTAAAAACTGGATTGCATTACTTTATGGGGATTCTGTACTCAGGGTCTATAATTATATAATCTGGTTCTTAATTAAAGATAAGAAGCTGAAGTACTTTAGTCCTAAACTTTAGTTTCTTATCATCGCGACAATTTATATTTTAACCTAAAGTTTGGTGGTTGATGATTTTGCTATGCTTTCCTACAGCTTCAGCAAGCAGTTGATTCATTCATAATATTTTCTGCCCAACAAACTATGTCTAAAACTTCAAGTGAACGCAATGAGCTTCCATCGTCCAAATTATCGAGCAGGTCTTCCACTTCTGGACTATCATGGATGCAATACAGCCCCTCAAAGATTAGAATTGCTCCCTTTCCTACCCGCGAATACACTGATGATCAGTTCCAGTTAATAGTTAAGGAAGTCATGGGAGTTCTGTACGTATTTGTCCATCTAACTTATGGCTTCTCCTATTATAGTCTTATTATCTATTTAATGATTCATAGCCTATGACCACTGAGCAGGTACCTCTTGGGATTTCTCTACCCAATTTCTCGCCTTATTAGCTATTCTGTGTTCGAGAAGGTTTGGTAAAGAATATTGTATTTACGAACTTTTCTTATTTGTTCTTCAAAAATCATTTTCTGTTTGATTAACTAAATTAAGATTGTCATGATTATTTACACATTTATAAATTTTGTTCTGACCCATTAGTGATTGTTGGTATTTCAGGAACAAAAGATAAGAGAAGGCCTGTACATGATGGGATTAAAGGATGGAATATTTCATCTATCTTGGTTTATTACATATGCTTTGCAGGTCAATTTTTTATTTTTCTTTGGATGAGTTGTGGATACTCAGTACCCTTGATTTGACTCTTAGACATCTTTAGATGATAAGATCATGTTTTGACATATAATGTAACTGTTACTGCATTTCATATGAAGCTTCAAAGTTGTGTTTGCTTGCATATTGTTGTAGGCACAACAAATACTTGCCTTTCTAAATAACTCTTTTGTTGAGTGCAATAATAAAAATTGAGAGCTATTTTAATTGCGACCTTATTATGTGATGGAATATAAAAAAAAACTTTGGAGTTTCTTGTGCATAAAATGTTTGCCTTCTGTTACCAAAGTCTGTTCAAAGTTAGGTTTAGCTGTACTAATCATTGCGGCAACGTGCGCTTTTTTCATTGGTTGAGATGGAGTTCTAGAAACTAATTGATACCATTGAAAATTATTAGTCATTGTCTGTTTTGCTGAGGTGGTGGAGTTGGTCTGACGGCGATGTATCTTTGATTTTTTTTATATTTTACCCATTCTCTTTTCATGAAATGAAATTAAACCACTCTCTAGGTGTTGGCTTTTTTCTTCTAAAACAAGTTAGATTAAGAGATTTGAAAAATTGAGTGACAAACTATTTTGGAGAGTATGATAGCTGAATAAGAAACTTTTACAGTCATATCACAAAATGCGTGGTGTTATTCACAAGTTCGATGTGTCCTATCTTTGTAGTTTGCATGAAGACTCTCTCAAAGCCTTCTCTTTTTTGTAAAAGATTTTGATTATGTAGCTGAGATACTATGTTAATTTGCAGTTTATGATATTTTTTCGTTGGGTTGTTTAACTTAATAAATCTTTGTTTGTCCTTGTTTTTGGTTGTCAATTTTCTTGCAGTTTGGAGTATCATCTGGAATTATTACAGCTTGCACAATGGATACACTTTTCAAGTATAGTGATAAGTCGGTGGTGTTCGCGTATTTTTTCTCGTTTGGAATTAGTGCAATTATGCTGTCCTTTTTGATCTCTACATTTTTCACAAGAGCAAAAACAGCTGTTGCAGTCGGAACCCTTTCTTTTCTTGGGGCTTTCTTTCCATATTATACTGTCAATGACCCAGCTGTCTCTATGTGAGAATTTAATTCATCTTCTGACAATGTTAAATCTTTTGGGAAGTATTGTTTAGAGTGGGGATTTTTATTGTGTTAACTTTTTTTATAGGATATTAAAGGTTATTGCTTCTTTACTTTCCCCTACGGCTTTTGCCCTTGGATCTATCAATTTTGCTGATTATGAGCGTGCCCATGTTGGGCTTCGTTGGAGCAACATATGGCGAGTAGGTCTTGTACCTATGTTCTTAAAAACTTCTGTTTCTTACTTTTCCCTTCAACCCTTGCGTGATCTTTTCTTTCTGTAACTGTGCAGGACTCATCTGGAGTGAATTTTTTGCTTTGTCTCTTGATGATGTGGTTTGACATGCTATTATACTGCGCTATGGGTTTGTACTTTGATAAGGTACGCCTTTTCATTCCTCAGTCCTGATCTTGAAATTAACTATAGTTAACTGCCCTTGTCTATCATGTTTAAACTATAATTGAATGTAGTGCTGTTTGGATAGGCCCAATATATTGATTTTCTCTTGGACTTGTAGAAATTTTTGTTCCATGATCTTTTCATTTGATTCTGTTCACTTCTGAAATTTTATAAGTCATAAAAATCAACAAAAATACATATTTTTCCCTTTCTATTTAAATAAGAAATTTTAAATTTTAAATTACTGATCTTTATTACGCATTAGCTTGACAAGTTTACAGGTCACTTTTTTACCATATGGTTTGCCAGTTAATTAGTGTTTGTAGAAAAAGTGGATTTTGTTACTAACAGAACCAACCTGACTTCTATCTAGGGTGAAAGGGGTTCCAACTGGCTGGGCCAGTGCGGTTTTAAAATTTAGGCTATGACCATGAGGTTTTCTTAGTGCGTTTCACTCATCCAGAACAGAGCTTACAAAATTCCACGTCTTGTAACCAGAATTTTGTCTTAAAATATCCACAGCCCAGAATTTTTTCTTTGTTTTTTGGGATATATTTGGCTGCTTCTTCGTTACTAATTCATTACTTGTGAAGCAGGTTTCACAATCTTAGCCACCTTCTACTTTAACCTAGTCGGAACTACTATGTTGTTAGCATCACTGGATATTGTTATCTAACTTATTTGTAGGAGATATTGGATGTGTGATATCATTTCCATACAACAAGCATTCTGAATTGTTTTACACACCACTTTGGCATTTCATAATCTGTGTCTGTATGAAGATATATCTTATATGTGTTCATTTATCTGGTAGGTCCTTCCCAGGCAACATGGAGTGCGTTACCCTTGGAACTTTTTGTTCATGAGTTCTTTCTGGAAAAAGAAAGGAACTGTCACTAGTTTGGGAGTTAAGATTAGCGATAACACTACTAGTAAAAATGCTACTTTGGAAAATGATACTTTTAAACCTGCTGTTGAGGCAATAAGCTTGGATATGAAACAACAAGAACGTGAGAACAGGTATATGAATTACGATCTTTCTTGCCCATCTTAATACGTTTGTTAATCTTATGTATATTTTTTTTATGATTTGTAGGTGTATTCAAATTAGGAACCTACATAAGGTGTATAATGCTAAAAGGGGGAATTCTGTTGCTGTTAGTTCACTAAAACTGACTTTGTATGAGAATCAGATTCTTGCTCTTTTAGGTTGGTTTTGCAATTGTTTCTTATTTGGCATTTTTTTGTTCATTTTAGAGGTTGATATGTTTCAAATACATTCATGTTTATAGTAATCTTCTACCTTTTCCAGTTAAAGATGTGTTTCATTTACTTCAATCAGTCCTAATTGATACAAAAAAGATCTTTGTAATGCAGATTGGTCATGATGTCCTAAAGTCTTTTATTCAAAATTATTACACACACAAACATGATTTTATAATGGAAAGCTCCAGTGGTTTCTGAACATGCACTAATGTAGTCTGATATGCTTAATATGAATTTGACTTGTGAAAATTCTCAATAACTCCCTTGATCCTTTATATTCTAACTGAATCTTTTATTGTAGTGGCTGACTACTGTTAATGATATAGATAGGTTGTGGTTATATCAGGGTGCTTTATGAGACATACAATTGTATATGTTTGGTACTAGTCTGTTGCTATACTTTTGGCATTTTGTATGTTAGACTGAAGTAATGTTATTGCGTGGAAGGACACAATGGAGCTGGGAAAAGCACAACTATTTCAATGCTTGTTGGTCTCCTTCCTCCTACGTCAGGAGATGCCTTGATGTTTGGGAAGAACATACTAACAGAAATGGTAATTTTATTTTCTCAAACTGTATGCCACCATTTTCTTGAACCTAGCAGGTGACCCAACATGTATATTTCAAATAGTTTCCTAGAATATTCGCCAGAGTAAATGAGTAATTTCTTCAACTGGATGCCTAATAATTTAATGCTATGTCAAGAGATCACTTAATTTCATTTTGGTTCACTGGAATAGTTTATTATTAATATTGTTCATGTAATAGTTTGTCATGCATTTACCCTCTTGAAGCAGGGTTGACAATTGGACTTGACTTCTTCTTAGAAGTTTTTATTTTTTGGATTGCCAAGACACCATGGGTCTGTATTTCTTTCGTTATCCAAAGTGTGCCTCTTCAGTTCTTGATGTGTTGTTTCGGGACATTTGGCCCTTGACTTATTTCCATTTAGCACATTTTATTTAATTTAGACATGCAAGTTTAACACCGTCTAAGATAATGGTGCTATTCTTGCACGTCTAAATTATGCCAAATTTGCTCCTTTTCAATATGTCTGTTGCCAAAAAGGTCGTTTTTCATTCTTTTGTTTGAAATTTCATCATTTTGATTCCTTTTCGGCATGAGAGGTTTTAAGCTTCGTAGAGCTTTAACAGATCGTTTATAACCTTTTAATTTGTAAAAAATCATTTTTTTATTGGTTGGCTTCTATTTCATTTGTTTGTTTGCATAATTAGGTATGTTACTATTCATCTAATCTATTTGATAATTTTTGTAGGATGAGATACGCAATATACTGGGTGTATGCCCTCAACATGACATTCTTTTTCCTGAACTTACTGTAAGTATTGGCTTATGGGAATGGTTTAATCTTTACACCTGTCTAATTATGGGGACTTGTCATTTGTATGCATTCACAACAAAATTGGACTATATCTTCACATCATCTTTTAGATTTAAATTGTTCAAGGTTGAATGTTAATGCACTGTATGGAGTAGCACAACATGTCTTCATGAATGTAGCCTTTATTGGCTGTATCTATTTTGTAGATTGAATGAAGAACTTGGTTTCAGATGCATCTTAAAAAAAAGTAGTCCTACTTGCTATCAAAATGTTTCAGAGTGCAAAAATATAATATAAGACAAGGCAAATTGGTTTCCATGATACCTTTTTTAAGTTATCGAGATGTAACTAGTAACTAGCAGTAATCATGATAATTCAGTGGTACTATCTCTTAATTGATTTTTTCATCATGGGGTGGAAGTTTCTGCGATTATAAGTAAAATCTATAACTGGAAGTCATGAATTCATTTTCTGCGCCTGCGCAATCGTGTATGTATGATTTAAAGAATTTCATATTTCAAATTTGTACAATAATGTTTATTCATTATCTTCTGGTTCATTTGATCGTTGTAACTTAAAATTATATATAGGATGGGAGTAGGGGTGGTATTCTTATCGGTGAAAATTTGATGTTTGTTCAAGTGATGCAATTTTTGAAAAATAATTCAGAAATGTCTAGTGTGAATCTTTATTTGCAAGTTTAATTGATCTACTTTTTGAGATTTTTTTGGATGACATTTTAGTACTTGAGAATTAAATTCTAGTGGATGAATTATATATACTGTTTATAGTTGTTGGGACAAGAGAAAGAAATAAATGTATTGTTTGATTAATAGAGAGGGGGGAATACACGTATGTATACAAGTAGTGATGATGCAATATAGGTAAGTAATAAATAGGAATTAATAGGAATTAATTCTATCCTAAACTAATGCTGAAATTACTCCTAACTAGATGTACATTCCTTTACACTCCCCCTCAAGCTGGAGCATAGATAT
>CATIWQ010125701.1:0-14278 GCA_949673415.1 Euphorbia schlechtendalii | reverse complement strand
ATATATATATATATATATATATATATATATATATATATATTTATTTATTTTAATATTTCTAACAATTTTGTCCGTGATATTAAAGAAAATCAAGCTTTCATTCGAAGTTCAATTTTTTTTAAAGAAATTTAAGAATAGAAGTCTTAGGTTGGTTGTTGTAAATTTGTAATGCATCATTTTATTCTTAATTCATACAAGACTCGGTCGAAAATCTAATATTGCCAATATAGGTTAATCTAACCCTTTATTTAAGTTGCTGATTAATCTTTCAATTGTCTTGTTTTCTTTGGTTGTTAAATTATTGAAGATCGATTGATTCACTGCTCTAAAGAACAAAATTTGTCAAACTTCTTATCAGTAGCCAAATAAATATGGATGATGCATGAAAATCTTAGCTGGATTAAAAACATATTTGGTATGCTAAACTCTAAAGAGATATTATCAATCCTAGGCTAAAAAGAACTCTCAAATTCCTGTATAAAGTTCTCGTTATCATAAGTGGACCTCTTCATGGGTGCATTCAATTCCGTCGTAGCATGCTTCTAAAGACTTGGCTTTAATACTAATTTTTTCGAAGTTCATATTAAACTCGTAAAATTATTTTGATTGAATTTGGTTGTTTTACAGATATAAGCCCAATCCGATATTATATTTTTGTACGTAAAGTGATTCGTAATTTTTCATACAACTTTACAAATATAAGAAATGAATTAAATTCTTCATAAATATTATTCTAAACCAAGGTAAAATCAAAATTTTAAAAAAAAAATCCTCTATCCTTAATTGATATCTCCATGCCGATCCTTCCAATAAAGAAATGTCACGTGTCAACTTTTATTATATTTTAATAATTATTAATTTCTCTCTCCTACTTTTTTAATTAAAATATAATAAAAATTGACACGTGACATTTATTGATTGACGACATCAATTGAAGAAATCCTCTATCTTCAAATAGCACCCTCGTACTTGTCGTCGAATAAAAAAAATTGTCACCCCTCAACTTTTATTATATTTTACTTTTTTCCACCAATTAGGAACAGGATTTATTTCCAATTAATTGGCCCCTAGTCCTATATCATCATCTCTCCAAATAATGGTACGCGTAAAAGAGGGTGTTGGCCAATAAACCAGCGACGTCGTTTTATCCCCTTAAATATCCATTGTGGGCCGTCCATGCCCTTTTCTACTTAAGAGTGACCATCTGTGGGGTCCATTTTTAGTTTACGTGTCACTTCATGAAAGGCAATGCTTTCTTCCTTTCAATCGTGTCGACATCAACCAGCACATTTAGACGGCCGGTAAATTTGCCGGTTACCGTAGATGATAAACCAACGGTCCTGATGTAATTATTGTACTTGTATAGAATCTGTCTAATGGGATACGAAATGGGCCTCCATAATGTACTCTATCTGCACTTTACTACTGTCTGAAGCGATTTGCTTCTTCTCTGATGAGTGTTCCCTCGCAATCAAAGCTCTTTTCATCCGCCATAGAAATGCTGATGAGGAGCTCTTCGACGCCGATTTTAAACTCATGCCTTCACTTCTCCAGAGATCCCTCTCCCGAACCGGAATTTCAGCTCCTTCAAAGATCGAATTCCATTTCCGTTGCCTCTTTCTTTCAGTCTGTATCCCTCTTTGATGATTGCGCATCGAAGAAATTAATTAAAGGTTCACTTGCTAAACCGCCTACTCGTCACAGCTGCAAGAAACAACTGTGTAGAACTGAGATTATGGATAAGAAGGAGGAGGTAAATGAAGCAAAACCTAGGTCGAGAATCCAGAGATTGTTATCGAATTCAGGATTGGGTGATCTTGCGGAAAATGAGAGTGAAGGGGAGTTTCAAACATTAGTTGAAGGTGGCGGGCTTGGCGGCGGAAGTGGCGGTGGAGGAAGAAGATCCGATGGCGATGCTGGGACCGACGGATCGGAGTTTTACGGTAGTACGGATGCTTATTATGAGAAAATGATTTCAGCTGATCCAGGAAATTCGCTGCTTCTTGGAAACTATGCTAAGTTCTTGAAAGAGGTAATTTGTGATTAACCATGAGTAATTATCGATTATCTCTTTTATTTGTTCAATCTTTGATTTTGCTGGCCAGGTTAGAGGAGATTACGGTAAAGCAGAAGAGTACTGCGGAAGAGCCATATTAGCAAATCCAGAAGATGGAAATATTTTGTCACTGTACGCAGATCTAATATGGGAAAAAGCCAGAGATTCACAAAGAGCAGAGAATTACTTTAATCAAGCTGTTCATACTGCCCCACAGGATAGGTAGTTAGGTTCACTGATACAATTTCCTCTCTTATTGTAGTTTTCATCTTAAACATGAACATGATGTTGATAATCTGCTGATATGCTTGTTAATAGAGTTTTTGATTGGTGTTTGAACATGTGTGGAATTTGGACAGTTATGTTCTAGCTTCGTATGCTAGATTTTTATGGGATGCTGAAGAAGATGCCGATGATGAAATTGGACAAAATGAGCCGAAATGTCTTTCTACTCCCAGTTTGTTCAACGGCCATCCTTTGGCCGCAGCTTTCTAACTTTCTGTTGACTGGTAATGTTTTTCGTAGTAATTTTGGCTGTCCATCTGTAAATACTTTTCAGCATATAAGAGAATTAGCATCAAACATGATTGATGTAAATTATGATTTCTGCTTTGATTTTGGATCGTTTCGTGCTCAATCTTTGTAATGGAAAATTGAAACAATTTTGTTTAAATTGCAATGTTAATTCATGTTTTTGTGTGCAGTTTATGGATTTAGTGACGTTCAAGACGGGTCTTATATCATTTCGAATTCCTCACTCTTTTAACTCTTTTTAACTTTTTTTTTTATTAGAAATAATGGTGGGGGATGACGTCCAAACCGACGAAAAAATTTCCTCAACTTTATTAAAATGGAAAATAAAAGTAACAACGATAGAAAGAAAAAAATCACGGACTAAGTGAACCCATACATCTATCGGTCTCAAGTCATGAAAAAGTTCATTATAATAGAAATTGGGAGTTGAATTCCACCAGTATTCTTGCAAATGAATTCGTCTAAATCTGCCTAAAGCATTTGCAATCTGATTGCCTTCCCGATATATGTGAGACATCACGAAGTGCACAGAGTTTAAGTGATGATGAAAATTTAACCGTTCTATCTGAATCCCCCACAGTACCATCATTGCACGAGTTCGCAAAAGATAAACATAGCTCGAGTCAATTTTCAGCCATAGTCGATGCCATCCTTTTTCAGAAGCTAACTGAATAGTTCTCGTCGCTGCCATAAGCTTTGCTATAAATGAGTGAGAATCGACAAAATGAATAGCAAATCCGCCAACAAACCTTGCGAAATGATCCCTCGAAATTCCTCCTCCTCCTCCAGCGTCCCCCGGTGAACCAACTACAAATGCATCTTTATTTACTTTAGTCCAGTCAATTGAAGAGGCTGCCCACAAACTCTCAAAATTCTTGGAGCTGTACGCGACCTTAGAGCGAGGGATAAGTTTTCCAAGATTTCATGCTCTTCCTAAGATTTCCAAAATTTATATGGCAGGTTTGAAGAAGATTTGGGGGGACATTTATTTATTTGCAAATTTATGAACCATAAACATTATTTTGTAAAAAAAATTCACAATAACTTTTTTACAAAACAATCAAATCACATGATTAAAAAATTTGTTAATCCTCCAAATATTTCACTTTCAACTAGAAAAAAATGCAAATCCTCCAATTTTTAATTTTTATAATGTCTCACTCATGTGCCAATGTATAGGATCATTGCGTCAGTGGCCATAGAAATTTTGAAGGCTTGTTTCAAATAATAAAATGTAAATCATAATAAACATACAATTAACATTTTGAAGAGATTATAAATTGAAAATCACGAATATTAATTTAACTTATTTTTTTAAGAAAAATAATATTTAAATTTCACGTACCACAAATTAATAAGCATAAATTTTCTATGTTAGGTCCCTTTATGACGTGGCTTGTAACTAGGAATAAGATTGTTTGCATTGTTCACAATTCAAGCTCATCTTTAGACTAACATGTTTAGCTTAATTGTATCTCTCCATCATTAAAAAACTACATTTTAGTTTTACTTTTGCAATTACCATAATAATATTCAGATTTCAGTATTTGCACAACTCTAAAAATTGAACAAGTCAATGTATTTGTAATAATGAATACTTCCATGGGTACCAAATGATTGTAATTTCACTTAATATTTTATTTTTTCTTTTATCAACGTAATTCAACATTTTTTTTAATTTTCCTTATATTAATTAGGAAAGAGATTGGATACAAATGAAATTATAAAGTAGTAATTAAGAAGAAAATTGTATGATAAATTAATCATTTTAATAATGTAATTAAAGTTTTATTGATTTTGATGAAAATCTTAAAATGACAATTTTTGAACGCCAAAAGAAGAGTATATGTTTAAAGAAATGAAATGAAGCAACTTCAATGTAACAATGAGACAAGTGATAAACATGAATGAAATGGAAATGAATTAAAGAACAAAATCGTGATT
This sequence comes from Euphorbia schlechtendalii, assembly GCA_949673415.1. NCBI lineage: Eukaryota > Viridiplantae > Streptophyta > Magnoliopsida > Malpighiales > Euphorbiaceae > Euphorbia > Euphorbia schlechtendalii. The sequence goes on along the minus strand of CATIWQ010125701.1, from coordinate 9,744 downwards.
ATAAATAAAAGTGTACAAAAGTAGTTAATTTATAAAAAAAACTCGCAATCATATCATGTTTTTATGTTTTGTTGGAGGATTTAAGTTACATTTAATTTAGTACAATCTACTTCAATTTATTTCAAATTTATATTGTTACAAATTTACATTGAAATAAATTTAATTCAATTTTGAAAAGTAACATGGCCTAAGTCTTACTCTATATATATAAACTATATACTGCCTAAATTGGCATCATATCATATGCATTAAGGTTTGATCTTCACTAATAAATAGATTTGTATATAGCTCTACTCTATGCAGGCTTGGAAGGTCTTAACAGACCAGCATCATCTTGTAAGCCGAATATTCAAGGCTAGGTACTTTCCTGATTGTGGGCTCCTTGATGCGCAATTGAAAGCTAATTCAAGCTTTTCTTGGAGGAGTATCTTGAAGGTAGTGGGCAGTTCAAAGCTTGGCTTGGGGGTTCGCATAGTCAATGGAAGAGACGCGTTCATTTGACAGGATAGTTGGTTAACTTCCGCAGATTCGACTCGCATAACCACTCCTCGCCCGGTTTGGAAAATGCAAGGGTCTCTGTCCTTATTGATGAAGCTAGTAGAAGTTGGAAGTCCGAGCTGCTTGATTAGTTCTTTAATCATGAGGATAAAATGAAAATTAGCAAAGTGCCGCTGCCGTGGAACACCGGTTGGGATTCGTTCTACTGGAGGCATGAGAATTCGGGTCAGTTTACGGTGAAATCCTGTTATTATTTGACCCCGCAGCAGACCCCTTTGGGATCACTACCTTCAAATTTCAACAATCAAATGTGGAGTAGAGTCTGGGATTTAAATATTCCACCGAGAGTCAAGTTATTTGCATGGAGGGTTGGAACTGAATCTATCCAGACTAAAACCATATTATCTTCTCGACACGTTGAGGTGGATACTTTGTGCCCGGTTTGCAGAGATAGCGACGAAAGCATCTGTCACGCATTGATAACATGTGACTTTTCTATGGCAGTTTGGGTGGAATTATTCGGGGATGGCTGGCCGGTGACTATTTCATCATTGGATGAGTGGTGGATTAGGGTTAACCGGAAAGAGAAGCCCGTGGTGGAAAGAGCTAGTTGTCTAATGTGGGCTATATGGGCTCGCCAAAATCAATGGATTTGGAACGATAGATTTCGGGTGGCAGCTCAGGTGGTGAGGCACGGCATTAGTTTCTTGATGGAATGGCAGGTGGCTAATTCACAAGATCCTCGTACAAGCTCAGCCCGGGGCACAGAAAATTGGAGGAAACCACAACCTAGGTGGCTCAAGGCTAACATTGATGTAGCAGTGTTCGGGTCGGGCAGTCGCCTTGGCCATGGGTGGGTTGTAAGGGATCATTTCGGAAAAGTTATTGTGGCAAGGTCGATGCAACTCCCAGGGGATGGTGACACTTTCCAAGCAGAAGCAATTAAGTTGCAGGGAAGCCTTGAGTTGGCTCAAGAGAAACAACTTCGACAAGATCGTGTTGGAGATGGATGCACTTGAAGTTGTTAAATGGGATTAATAAAATTGCTCCTAATTTAGCTCCTGCTGGTTCTATTTTGTTGGATTGTAAAACTCTTTTAGCCAGTTTTTCAGGTATTAGTTTAATTTTCACTAGAAGGTCTGCGAATCAAGTTACCCATTTACTGGTAAAGGTAGCTGATTCTTCGACATTTAGGGGGGACATGGATTAACTCGTGTCCACCAGTGATTTGAGACATTGTAAGCTCTAATATTTTATAATAGACTATCTTCTTCCAGTAAAAAAAAGACTTGTAGATGACTAAGGTGCTTTAATTGTATTATATTTGAAATATTAGGAACATTTAAATTTTGAGGTACCCGAGATTTGAATCCAGAATTTCAATTTTATTTTTCAATTTAAGAGGTGTGATCACCGAAACAAACTCTTTGATTTGATCGTGTTTAAACATGATATCTTAAATTAAATATATACAATAATAAATAAATCTATAATCATCTCAATTTTGTGGGGTTTGCGCGGGCAGCCTTTATATCATGTTTCTTATCTTGTTTGTTTTCAGTCTACCTTGATGACATATTATTGCCCTCCGATCCCGTCATTTATTTTTCCTAATAATATTCTATCTGATTTTTAATATAAATCACTTTAGATTTTTCATCAAAATTAATAATATATTTAATGAACTATAAAATGACTCTTTTATCTCTTTTACTTTATAATAAATTCTCTCTCTTCTTAATTAACAACTTATAAATTAATTTACATTTAATCTCTTTCCTAATTAATGCAAGGGTATATTAAAAAAAATTTTGTTAAAAAATGCATTGATATTTTAAAATGATAAATATTAGGAATCAAAATAAAATGTCTAAAATGATAAATATTAGAAATTAGAGGGAGTAACAATTTATTACCAATATTACTATATCTATAAATATTAAATCTAGACTACGAATAGTCAATTATGACGAATAAAAATGAGAATTGTTTTCTTTGAAATTTTTTAATTAAGCAATTGTAAATATTTTAGAAATTTTTAATTTTTTCTTTTGCAGCAAATGGCCTTATTGATATTGCCGATGAATTGAAATAAGTTTTTCGTACTCTCCTCCAGTTTTCTTCTTTACCCACTGAAGTTTATATTTTCTTCACTATTGAGATCGCCAAAATTCTATAACAATATATAATCTTAGACCTTTTAAGAATTCTCTTTTACTTAATCCATGTTAAGCTTAAAATAGGATGTATCAAAAGAATTTGCAGCCATATTGGAGTTAGAGCAAATCCAACCATTTTCCCAGTATTTCATTTCCCAAATCTCATTTTACAGGATCTACAATATTTTTGCTCCAACCATATTTCCCATTTTTCATTCCTTATTTCAGATTCTCATAAAGTAATAATATTTTATTATTATTATTATATTAATTTCTTTACATCAAATCCATTTCCAATAACCAAAAAAGTATTAAACACATTAAAATAAATCAAAATTAAAAAATGTATTAATATACCAATCATTCCTCATTTTGGATTCCCTATATATAGGGAACCCCATTTTGGGGATATATAATATGAGGAATGGTTGAACTTGATCATTCCACAATCTGAGAAAATTCTCAAAATGGAGAATCATTGGAGCTGCCTTTAGCAGGATATCCAATAGTACTTCTTTTTTAATATTTCTAACGATAACAACCCTTTAAACTTGGTTTTTTTCGTTGTGCAAATATGAACTTACAAAAATTTTTATCTTCGTGGTATGCTTGGTAAAAGTGCACAAATTTGTAAGCTCATTATTCGGACTTGATAGTTTTTTATTTGTATGTATGACAAATGTGCTCAAGTTATTTGGTTTATATAATTTGAGGAGTTAATGTGACACTTTGGACAAAGTGAAAGAAGCAAATCGATGTTTTTTTTGACAAACTTTAAAGGGATAACTGAAGTTATTAAAAGTTAAGGTCAATGTGATTGTCTATTTTATAAATTCATGTCATGACCCTTCCTACATTTACGTGCTATTTTCCATAGAATTATCACTGCCATATTGGTTTCCTCCAAACTTACATTTTTTTACAACTAGTATGTATTGTATGTTTTTATAATATTATTTCCATTACTATCCACGTTAGATTTTCTGTAGATAAAAAAAATTTACATTATTATATATATGTGAGTGTATTTTCAAAAGGTACACACTATTATGTACTTTAGATTGATCACCAAGAAACATTTTATTTTTAACAAATGATATGTCAAGTGAATTTCTTGTGTTGAGATATAGAAGCCGTTTTCAATGATTATGACATTATTATTGAGATATAGAAGCCGATTTCAATGATTATGACATTATTATTTAAAAAAAGAGTCTCAATTGGTGTACATTATGTTGTTAGTGACCTCTCAACTCCCACAATTTCACTCACATGAAATTTTAATTTTAAATTAGTAATACATTTCAATTTACAACAATCAATTTCTCTTTTTCTACATGGCTACTTCTTAATTCCTTACAAAACATTATTAATTTTGTATAATTATAAACAAAAAAAGATCAATGAATACCGTGAGTAAAGTTTTTTACATATAAATACTTAACTTTACTGAAAATATCATTCACCAGAATTTTCTAGTTTTTATACATAGAAAAAGAGAAAAATTAAACTTATTTATGACGACCACCCAGACGATTAGAAAGCGAAATCATTTAATACAGTAATTCATATTAACTATCCTATGACATTTCATAGGATTTTTTGTTAGATAAAAATTTCTTAAAAAGTAAATATACGTTCTATGCGTCTAACTCATTACTGATTCCCCTCACTTTGCGTATTGTCATTGTAGATTTTAAAAAATCTTCAATTTGCAAAAAGTGCAATAATTTACCTTTACACATTCCATGTTAATTTCTAGGTTTCAATTAGAAACTAAAACATTTGCAAGTTGATGTATTTTTGCAAGTTAAAAGGAGTAACGAGGATATTTTCAATGTCGAAAGGCTAGTAAAGGATGTGGGTCAGACGAGTTTAAGGGGCTAATTAAGAGTTTAACTTACCATTGATGGAATTCATTTCATTTCACGCATAAACACACATTTTTAATCTCATGCATGAAATGAATTCAATTAAACTAAAATCCAACTAAAGTTTCCACATTAATATACCCAATGGTGGCGTTTCGTGGAATAGTATTTTGGTAAAAAAACCGTATAAAATTAAATGAAAGAATGTAAATAATTATAATTAGAATATTTGTGTTATAGCCATCGTAACTATTCCTATTATCACATCTCTCATAAATAACTATTTATGAGTGAAAATTTATGAGTGAAATGATAGAACTTGTATTCCGCTTTATTTCATAGAGATGAAATGCTATGAATGATTATGATTGGTCCAACACATATTATTTATGAGTGATGGGTGAGGTTTGGATACTTATATTTTGAAAAAGTTTGGCCCGAACCCGAGCTCGTCAAAGTTTGAAGATTTATAGGTAGGGTTTGGCTTTTATATAAATACCCAAGTTCGGACCTACGAATAATTTTATTTATTTATTATATATTTATACGTTAAATTTATAATTATCATAAGAACTACATTTTATCCTATTAAATTTGTATCATTGGTTACAATAAATATTACTAAATATTAAAGATTTTAAGTAAAAAATGCACTTATATTAAAAATTTTCACATATTTTGGATTATTTTATATTTTTTCTATTTAGTTTAATAAAAAAATTTATAACAAAAAAAATATTCATGAACTTGGATCGAGCTTGGAAATGATCTTATAAACCCGGTCCGAGCCCGAAGTTCTATAGTATTGGTTGGTCCGGGCTTGGATTAGCGTTTTTAGTCTAAAACCAGTCAAACCCAACCGAAATCTGGCACGCTCGACGAATAGGTCTAGTAACGAGTGCCATGTTCTTGGAACAAATCTAAAATAATTCTATTATTTAGTTTCTTTTAATACTTAAATTAATAGAATTTAAGTTAATTGTTGCATCGGAAAAACTAAGACATCAATTTTCAACATCTCTAAAATTTTTTGTAATATAGACTTTTATTTTGGAGGCTCATTGACATGAAAATTTCCCAATATAATTTCTCAGTAAAAAAATCAAAATTACTTATTAATCTGGTAAATAAATCAAGTGCTTATTTCCATTTCCCAAATAAGTTTTAACTATTTCCATATAAATTGGAACACAAACCTATTGCCCGGATATTCTTTTGGCAGCATCTATAAAAAGAATAAACACGTGCTCACATATTGCTTCAAAAATAATCTTGAAATTATTAAAAAATAATATTAAGATAAATTAAAAAGCTTTATGAACCAGACACGTGGATCAGGATCATCGATCTGCTGTAGGGTCATTAAACATGTGTACTATCAAGGTGAGATTATCAAAACCTAGTGGATTACGTGACAGTTTTCCTTTTAGAGGGACATTAATAAAGAAAAAAATGGAAGACAGAGAGAGAAACATCAACCGACGACAACAAACATATCCTTCACTCTCAACGGTTTGCCACACACGTAAGTACTCTGTAGAGATTTTGTTTCCGAGAAATTAAATTTGTTCTCTTGTTTTTGAGTGTTTGGCTTTGATTTTGCAGGTGAAAAATGGAAGCTAAAGAGGAAGTCATCTCTGTTGAGCTACCAGCTCCTCCTACCTGGAAGAAGATGGTAATTTTTCCCCTTTTCGTTCTATATGATTTCAAGTTTACCTCTTTCAATATTTCATATATAGGTTGCTTTTCTCCATTATTTGCTGCTTTCTTGTTTTGAAATTGATTTGGTATTTGTTTATCGTGCAATTTGATTTGTTTTCTCCCAATTTTTAGGCTTTCCTAAATTTGAAGTTGTTATGATGATTAGTTCACTGTAAATCCTGTAAAATGATTCAATTTGTAATTTTGAATCCCTTGCGATGTGGGTTTTTGTGCAATTTTTTTGTCTTAGAAGTAATTTGGAATTTTAGGGTTTTCTGGACGGGTTTTTGCACCTGTTTATTGCTGGTGGTGGTTGTGTTAGGGTTTTCCCCAAATTATGTTTTTTTTTTGTTATTCTAAATTTGTTGTTGAATGGTTGAGTTAAAGTTTTCATTTTTAGGTGTTGGCCTCTCTGTATTACCAGATGTTGAAACCAGTGATCTATTTCAAATTTCTGACCTTTTTAGGATTATAATGTTACTTCCCTCCTTTTTATTGATTTGAAAGGTGTCATTTTACCAATTTTGTTGATTGTGGAATTTGAACCCACAACCCCACACTTCTTAAATTCTTCAAGGGTGGTGGCCACTAGACCAAACCCAGTGATTATTGATTTGAATTCTTAGTCTTGAATTATTTCACCTTGCACATTTAACAAGACACTCAATTCCTTTGCCTTGTAAACATAGTAGTCAAAGGCGCGCCTAGGCTCTCGGGCGAGCCCTTGCACCTTTAGGGGTTTTAGGCTAAATTTTGCGCCTAGGCCGCTAAAAAGCCCAAGGCGCGGCCTTGCGCCTTGAGTGCTATGCTTGTATAGCTACATAGTGGGGCTTTGGACAATATCAAACTGACAGGACAGTTTTCCGCTTGGTGATAGCATGTTATTTGTCTTCTTCATTGTTCTTGTTCCTATAACAAGCAAATATTTATCTTCAAAGTGAGATGTTGGTTTATCAATTTTATTGTCTTCATTATGAGAGCTTTGAACAATTTTTGGTTTTTGGCTTAAACTTTGGGATAGTTATACGTTTTTTTTTTGTTGTACGGAGTTACTGAGGTAAGGCTATTTGATAGGTTCATTGAAAAATGCATTTGGTAAACTTTAGCTATGGTGCAATTCTTTATGTAATTAAGTGATTGCAAATGAGCAGACCCAGGTGGTTAACTAGGGTTCTGATTGATCTGTTGACTTATAATTTCAGCTCTCAGAATTTTCGTTTGTTCCCTCTTCGGTTCTTACCCTTTCTTTTTGCCCTTCAAATATTTTTTAGTCATCAAACGTGCACAATGTGTCCAAATTCTTTGCTTGTCGAAGTTCACACAGCAGTACTATAGTTTGGCTCGTATCTACTCTATATACTCTGTAATTGGTGTTAGTCATGTGTGTTCACAGATTAGGAAAACTGGGATTTTTATGCTCCGGCCAATATGCCTGTACGAACATTCGTTGTTGGGGTTAACTCGTAAGCTTGAGTAATTCTACTTATCGGGGCATTTTCCATCTTGCCATGTTGAGCATATTTTCTTGTTAGTTATAGCTAGTTTTCATGATGTACCAGTCTTTTTGTAGAGAGGAGGTGCTAACTTTATATGTTGTATTTACTAAGCTGTTTTATAAATAATTAAATACCAACCATTTCAATGAGTTTTCAGCAATTTGTAAATGATGTTTTCTGGAATTGGGCTGAAGCCTTTTGAGCATATTTGCACATTGCACTGTATTTTGGCCGAAGTGTAAGTGAGGACATTTATATTTTTCTATTTTTACCCTCCACCTTTCTACTACATTTATTTGTAGACAAAAATTTTCAGTGGTAGTTCTGAAGTATTTTCGTTGAACTAGAGTGGAAAGAAGAAGGCATTATTTTGTACCCAACTTAAATAGTTGGACTTAGCTTAGAAAAGAATGGAAGCCATGGTTCTGAAACTCAAAACTAGTAAAAGTACATAGACTTGCTACTCATAAAAAATGATATGATTTTGAGACGGTTACTTGGTTACGATACAATTACTAAGATCACACAATTGAAAATCTGGCACAAAAAACGTTTTGAGTGCTAAAAGTTCATGCTTACTTGGAAGTATTGCCTATTGCCTTGTAATAACTGAAAATATCCCATGCCGTCCTGTTATTTTGTTTGTTTTTTTGTTGATTTTTTGCGTCAAGCTTGAATAATATTATCCTGCTAAATCATGTTATGCTATGCATGACAAATATCTGCCATGATTTTATTACAGTATCTGCCAAAGAGATCAGGAACTCCAAGGAAGACCGAAATAATGTTCATCGCCCCAACCGGTGAAGAAATCAACAACAGGAAACAACTGGAGCAGTACCTGAGATCGCACCCTGGAAATCCCGCGATCTCTGAGTTTGACTGGAGCAGCGGCGAAACACCAAGGAGGTCAACAAGAATAAGCGAGAAGGTCAAGTCAACTCCAACTCCTGAAAAGGAGCCCCCAAAGAAGCGCACCCGGAAAACCCCTGCCTCCAACAAGGACAAGAAAGAAACCGAATCTGCACCTGAAAAGGCCGAAGCTGATGAGAAAGAACGAGAGAAAAATGCTGACGATGCAGGAATAGAGAATAATTTACCAAAGGAAAATAAAGAAGTGCCTGAAGAGACAAAGAATGCTGACATCACCATGGAAGAAGAAGCTGGTGGTGAAGAGAAGGAAGAAAAGCACGTGGAAGATGGAAAAGCTATTACTGGTGGTTCTGAAGATGCAAAGCTTGGAAGTGAAGTTCAGCAGAAGGACAATGTGGTGGCTGAAACTGTGGTTGAGAAAGAAAATGTGGCAGGTGACAAAGAAATCCCCGATTCTGTGACCACAGAAGCTAATGACACAAATGCCCCTGCCACCGAGGGAGAGGGTCGGCAAAACGACGCCCATGCCAACGTCCCTGTAGAAGAAAATCCGAAGCCAAGTGATGGCGAAATCGCAGAATATGGAAAGGCCAACAACCAAAGCGTGGGACCACAGGCCCCAGCCCCGCAATCTGCAGTGAGCTGCTAAATGTATTAGAAATATCCACATGATCTGTAGTTCTTTTGTTGACCCTTTTGGATTCATTGGATGACTGTAACATGAATACTTTCCGCTGTCGCTGAATTTCGCTGGATGTATGTTGCTAGATTTAATGTATGTAGGTGGATTGTGTTTGTACTCAGACTAGGTGCTAGTTTTTGTCAACTTTTAACATTTCTGTACTGGTATTAGCTACAACTGAACCCTAAGTGATAAGTTATTCAGTTTCTGGGTTTACTGTGACAGTGCTTGTGAAGGATAGATGTGTACCAAAGTTCTGCAGTCAGTTTTATTGCGACTTTGTCATATGGTTTCTAACGGGTTAGATGTATAAATTTCAATGTTATCGAAACCGGATATCAAACCGGTGAAATGGTTCACGTTTTATTGGTTTGATCGGGTTTAATCATGGTTTAATCGTTATGTATTTTTTTATATGTAAATATTAACATAAATATATATAAAATTATGCATTAATTAATCAT
>CATIWQ010125672.1:0-10933 GCA_949673415.1 Euphorbia schlechtendalii | reverse complement strand
ACCTGAGCCGACGCTTCTGATTTCCTCCGTCGCCCGTCCATGTCGCCGGAATGTCGCCGGAATTTTTTTTTGGAATTTTATAGAAATTTTGGGGTATGAATTTGAAGTTTGGATGTTAGAATAGAAAAAAAGTTAGTTAAGGGGGGTTATATAGAGAAATTAGACCCAGGGGTAAAAGAGGAAAGTATTTGAAAAAATACGGGCGACGCGAAGTAAAAAGGGCAACGCGTAGCAGTTCAGAAAAAATATTGGGTGTTATTAAAAAAGCAAAATATTCATATATAAAAGAGGTTTGACTTACTCATAAACCATTAATGTTAGCATATTTTACACATATTAAATATATAATTGTCTTAATCTTGGTAATGAGTACATCAAGTTTGAAATTTTTTTTAATCCAGTATTCATGTTCAATGTGTGATACTAAAAAGTGTTTGTATCAAGAAACATCAAACAATGAAGACAGATAAAATTTTATTTCGTAAATGAATGGAATCTTGATAGATGAATGTTATAAAAATTTTAATTAATAGAGTATCAATATTATAAATTTCATTTTCTCCAAGTAAATTGAACTGAAAAATTTGTAATCGTTTAAGTTAAACTGAATTTTCATTGATAATATCTTTATTCAAGATTTGTTTTGAATATTCAATTGAGATTACAGACAAATAATATTAATAATTTATGGGTGTTCAAATTAAGTATCAACTACTACTATATACATTGGATTTGAATTCCTGACTTTGGAAATCCACTGGCGGTCTATTTTAAAATGGACGGTCCAGATTTTTTCAATTAAAAATAATTGATAAACAATTATTTTTAATTGAAAAAATCTGAACCATCCATTTTAAAATAAATGACCCAGATTTCAAATGCACCCTGAATTTGAATTTCCAAATTCTCGGATCAGTTACTGATCATCACCTTGGTAAGCTATTGCCTCACCAACTAGCTAATTAGACGCGAGCCCCTCCTCGGGCGGATTCCTCCTTTTGCTCCTCAGCCTACGGGGTATTAGCAGCCGTTTCCAGTTGTTGTTCCCCTCCCAAGGGCAGGTTCTTACGCGTTACTCACCCGTCCGCCACTGGAAACACCACTTCCCGTCCGACTTGCAGGGAATTTGAATCACATTTGAATCCATATACAACACGTGATTGGTTACAGAAGCGGTTGTTCAATCATTGAGTTATATTCCCTAGGGCATTAGTTGTTCCAGGTTAAGAACATGATTTTTTTATTTTTTTAATAATAACACACATTTCTTTATAACAATTAGTTTTGTGTTTATTAAAAGATCATTTAATTAGATTGTTCATAATTTAGTTTGAGCATTTGATTGACATTAATGCAACTACTTAACCTATTTCCTGTAACTGATGTTTTCTTGATATATGAAGATTATTTGCAAACCCAAGTATTTAATTAACTTCTTAATGCAATTACTTCATACAACAACTTCAATTATTGGATTTCTTAAAATAATAACTCCCTTCATCTACTAAATTTTTACTATTATTTTGTATTTTCAATGTCTTCTTTTTTTCTAAATTTTTCATTCCTACCCTTATTAATTTGTTCAACTTTCAAGATAACCATATTTCAATCTTCAGCAACAAGATGGAAAAACTATTGGAATCTATGTTTAAACATTGACAAATTGTTTTTATTGAACATATTAATGAAGTCTTGAAAATAGAGCATGACATTTATGAAAGGGTAAATTAGTAAATCACATCATTTAGTTAATTGTTATTTTAAAAACTATGAATTAATTAAAACGATAGATGAAGGGAACAATTATTTTACTTATAAATAGAAGCTTACTTATATGTAAAAACATCTAATAACAACAATGCATCGGAATAAAAGACTGGTAGCATAAATTGGTTAATAAATTGTATGCACTAAATAATTTGATATTTAGCTTTTTTTTAATAATGTGAAATCGAATTATAAATTTTAGCAATAAATGTTTTACTTTAGTAGTTGATTAAAACCAATTGAATGTAGCTCAATTGATACATCTTTCAAAGTGGAGGTGGGAGGTCCTGATTTCGATACTCATCTTATTCAAAAATTTAATTTCTTCGAAAAAAAAAGTTGGTTAAAATTGTGATCCTAAAAATTAGGATTTCAAGTTCAATGGTGATATATCTTTTGATTATTACATAGGCAACTAAATTGACACATCACGAATTCATATTCAAATGTGAAAAATTCACCCTTTCAACTTAGTTTAATATTCCAAATATTAAAACGGTAGGTACTGTAAGTGACTCGAGAAGTGCGAGTTAATATTAAAATACATATAAGGCAGAGGATAAAATAATTTCATTCCTTTTATTTATTATACTATCACTATATTAAGTCATTCGAAAACTCCAAAATATTAATTGAATTAACTGGAATAGATTTTTTGTCTGATAAACCATTGGTACAGGTGTCGAATCGTTATAAAATACTACTATTTAAATGGAAGTCCAAACCTTACAGAACACAAGTACATTATTTTTTTCCGAACAGCTCACATCTCTTATTCTGGGCAGCCGCCCACATCATAACAATAAGCCAAGTCTCACCTCCCTGTCAAGTCTCACTCATAGTATAGTCATAGTGTATGGTCTGGATGGTTAGATTTCCAATAAAAGATTTCAGCTCCAATTCCCACAAATTTTTTTTCGGGAGTAGTAATTTATCTTTTGTAGGTTACCTGTGAATACCAAAATGATTTTAGTTGAAGCAATAAACATGCTTATTTAATTTTATGATTTTTGATAATTTGAAAGTTGATTTGATACTTTATTCCTTTTATCATTTTCACTGTGCATTAAATAACGGTGAAGTGAATAAAAATTTTAAAAATGTGTATTGGAATCCTAAAACGACAGTTATTTTGAATTTTTTTTAAAATTTTAAAACGACAATTATTTTGAAATGAAGGGAGTATATTTAAAAAACATGTCATGTAGTTTCGCTCATTTCAAAAATATGTATTGTGTAGTTTTAAAAAAACATGTCAAATTATGATTTATGATTCTTAAATAAAATGGTTAAATTATAGGCATGCTAATTTGATTGAAATATTTCCCTTAACACCATTGTTTTTAATGAAAAAGTATTTCTCCCCTCTTTTTGCTAATGGTTACCATTTTCGATTTGTAAAATTTTTCCTCTTTTTGCTAATGGTTATTGTTTAAATGAAGAAATATTTTTCCCTCTTTTTGCTAACGGTTCTCGTTCCTCTTTTAATAGAATAAAACCATTTTCGATTTGTAAAATTCGTCGATGCAATCTGTTGAACCCAGTAAGGGTGTAAAATAGATCAGAGGGGGGGGCGAATGACTCTTTTACGAGTTCACGCTTAACTTCAAAAAGATACTTCTGAAGTTGCTTCTGAGTAAGCGTAAGTTACTCAGAATCCCCTTTTTATGTTTTATGTATTTTCAATGAGGAATAAAATAACACAAATACAAATGAGCTGAGTAAGGAAATGCAAACAGTGATTTTTATCCTGGTTCAGCCTCTGCCTAATCCAGTCCTTGGAAATTCTAGTCCAAGATTTAATTCACTATTAACTCTCCTTCTGGTGAAGAGTAAACCTTTTACAATGCCTTGATTGAAGTAACCTTCAACAATCTTTACTGAGCTATACCAATACAAAAGTTCCGTCCTTCTATATCTGTGGCTCTGAGCTTCGTCTCTAATAAGTACCTTTCTTACTAGAACTTCACTCATTTACACTATCTTACCCTCAGCTTAGTGTAAGTTACAATAGTTTTGCAAAAATGATTTTCGTGAACTTCTGAACTTTGTTCCAGTCAGTTCAATTACAAACAGATGGGATTTGAGTGTATGCTATGAAAAGGTTGTAAGCAGATTGAGATTTATTTTCGCTTTTGTACTTGTGTTAAGATTCGGCAACCTTCTCAGATGCGGGAAAACTTCTTTTTATAGAGGGAGAGAATTTTTCCATTGAATTAAAGACCGTTGCTAAAAATACTGCCGTTGTCTCTCAGTCTTGTTTCCCTTAACAATTCGTTAGAGAGCTTGTCCAGGTCTTATTTGCGTCATGCTGTATTAGGTTGATTTTGCGGGTCCACTTTGTACTTGCAGATATATTTCAGCATAGCAGGTGAGATTTGTTCTTGAATTTGCAGCAACTTTTGTTTTGTAGTAGACAAAAGCCCAAGGAGCGCGGCGGCATTAAATGCTAAATCAGTTGTTTTGACTTTTTGGCGCCGAAAGATTGAGTTGACTTTTTGCAATCCTCAAAGGGGCCTTTTAACGGTCTGAGTGATTCCTCTGAGACATATCTTTGAGTTCTTCTGATTAATCCTTGTGCTTCTGAGACGACGTTCTTTTGAACTCAGAACTTACAAAACAATATATTCTTCAGAGTCCAACAAATATGAATTATACCAATTTTTATCAAAAGTATATTAAGTTGGATCTTATTTTAAAGATAAAAATGAAAGGAACAAAATATTCTGAAGAAACGTTTCGAAAAAATTAACGGTTTGAGAGATATGATCGTTTTAAGTTAAGAAATTTAAATTAATTAAGAGAGAATGTTATTATTAGTAGAATTATAATTCACATATAAGTTTAATAATAAATATAATAAGATAAAATTACTAATATATACTATTTATGATAAAATTACAATTAAATCAAATTAGTTAGCATTCCTTACCGTAGCAACGTGGAGTTAATTAGTTATAATCGTTTAAAATAAAAATTTGTATTTTTAATCCCCAACTGAATTCCAAAGCAGTTGATATCGTCCCAAATCCAAATAATATATAAAAACTCAAAAATAGAAATAAAAATTTAGAAATATTAAAGAAAGTGAAAAGAATTCCTTAAACCCGAAAATTTGAGAGAAGATTCAGAAAATGCAATAGTGATTGTTCTATGACCTTTGTTTTCTTCTTCTTTTTCTTCAAGGCTTAATCTATTGTGGTTCAACAAGCTATTTGGTGTAGGTAAATTTGTAGTAACTTTTCTTTCCTAGTTGCAAAGATTAGACCGATGCTCCTCTACTGATTCCGCCGATTGATTTGTTGATTGATAATGTATGACATCCAATTTTACAAGAATTATCTTGTAGTTATTGCATCCCTATCTTGCTTTGCCTTTGGTTTAATTTCTTGTGTGATTCTTGAGGTTCTTTAATGTATTAAAGATAGTGGCGAGGTGTTCTTGAAGAAAAGAAATATACATGATACTCCCTCTGGTTCCTAATATTTGTCGTTTTAGATTTTCTACTTTGGTTCCTGATACTTGTCATTTCAAAATATCAATACATTTTTAACAAGATTTTTCTAATATACCCTTGCATTAATTGGGAGAGAGATTAGGTGTAGATTAATTTATAAGTTGGTAATTAAGAAGAGAGAGAATTTTGTTATAAAGTAAAATGGATAAAATAATCATTTTATAATGCATTAAATGTTTTATTGATCTTGATGAAAAATCTAAAATGACTTATATCAGAAATCAGTGGGAGTACATGATAACAATATATGTTCACTAATAAAGATAATTACCCTATTACTTAGTTTCTATCAACAATATAGTTCTTAATTTACCTGGTGAGGTAATTTCATATGTTTTCCAATAAAAGAACAAATATAAAAGATCCAAGTAATTAATATTGGAAATAAAAGGTTTCAATAAAGATTCTTGGTAAAATTAGAATATGACAAATTGGCATATATTAATTTTTTGCTCTGAATTGCATATGTAGTTCAGTTTTCTTGAGAAACCTCACGGAAAAATTCATCAAGAGTTGACGTATTTGAAAAATAATCTTGTTCCATCATTGTTCTTTTTTTTTTCTTTTCGGGACCAGATTTCAATTGAAAGAATTTATTAATTTAATAACTTTGCTATTGGAAAACCCACTTTTGAGATAATTCCGTGCATTTCAATTTGTCAAATATACTTTTTTGGAACAAAAAAAATATTGATAGAATTATAATTATCCCAGGTTTGATTTCTTGTAATTGTGAAGATTAGAAATCTTGCCTAAAGTTGTATCTTTTTGAAAGAATTCATTGAAGTTAGCTTTCAAATCTTTTTCTGATTACCCTTAATTGTTTTTTATTCGAGGAAGTAAAATTACTTGTATAAACAATTTTAGAAAAATGTCAGCTAAATTTATTAACATTCTATTGAATTCCTTGATGCAAATGAAGTTTGCTAACAAAGAAATATGTTAGAGAAAACATATTCAATTTCCATAAAGTTAATTCATTTAAATTCTTATCCTTTTCTTATTCAATTTTTTCGAGACACATCGTAAGTCTGTTTTGATAAATATAAATGTCATATGTAAATCAACAAATCATCGGACGAGATCGGTTATGTGAGCATTGTCGATCAAGGAAAGAAGGTTTCTTAAAACTAAACAATTTGTGAAGAGCAAGAAAATTCTTGAGGAAGAAGAAGAAAATGAAA
Source organism: Euphorbia schlechtendalii (assembly GCA_949673415.1). Taxonomy (NCBI): domain Eukaryota; kingdom Viridiplantae; phylum Streptophyta; class Magnoliopsida; order Malpighiales; family Euphorbiaceae; genus Euphorbia; species Euphorbia schlechtendalii. The sequence goes on along the minus strand of CATIWQ010125672.1, from coordinate 4,465 downwards.
GAGACCATAGGACTATCAGGATTGCACAATCTGCGGTGATACACTCGAATCAACTGTCAATTCTGTGTTGTACTTTTGCTACAAGCTCTAATTCAGGGAGATGGTATTATGTTATTATTTAATCATATGCTTTAGATGTATGATATTGATTGGAGATATATAAGAGGTTATATCTCATACGTATAATGTTTTTTTCACATGTTTTAGATCTATGATAAATTCTACCGCATATTTTTGAACCAGTTTAATTAGAACAAGGTATTATGTCAACTTTGATATATACATGGACAAATATTTTTATTAGAGTTCTTGTGCAGTGTTTTACATTTTCGTTTGAGGATAGACGTGGATTGTTTTCATTTTCAAAAATTGATGGAAAAATTACGTGATTTTGTTGGATATTTGTACTCTAATTTTAAAGAATTAATTAATATGAGAAAACTTTTGCTTAATTTGCTATGAACTAATTACCTGAATTTGTTCAGGTACATTTATAACTTATCTTCACGTTATTTGTAAGTAAAATGTTATTATGTTGATCCGATCCTAACGTCCATTTCAATTAATTATTTGGAATTTTTATGTTAAATCACTTGAATCAATGTTTACAAGATCACCATTTAATTCATAAAGTAAAGAAAAATGTGTTTTAAAAGCTTTCCTTGATCATATCTCCAGTTTCACAACTCAACTCATAGTGAAAAAGTTACTGATTTTTTTTATTGTTTTGTTGATTGAGTGGCGTCAATTTTTAAACTACACCGAGCTTTCTAAGCTATATAAAAGGTTTGCAGACAAAAAATGCTACATAAATGAATAGTTACTTATGCTACCAATTTTTTCGACTAAACTTACAATTTCGAAGTACTTATTTCTTTTTTTATGTTGCAGAATTTGTTAAGAGGAAAAAGGTAAAGGATAATGTTACCCTTTGCATTGATCCAGCATTTTTTAATGAATTTAATTCCATTCAATTTCATTTTTGTAGAAGATTTAAAGAAAAAGATTTTTAAAAAATTTACAATAATATGAATTGAATTGAATTTATTCAAATATACGAGTTCCAAACATACCCTAAACAAGAAAATGAAGAGATTGAAAATCAAACTGCTGAAGGGAAGGTATGGGTGTTTTTGATTCAAGAATTCAGTTGGTAAAAAATTAGTGACATGATTGAAAGCTACTTGTAACCATTGAATTATCATTATCGTGACAATAAAATTTTGAATTTATATACTCGAACATTGACTTTTCCTTCATCAGGCATAAAAATCAGACGTTTAAATTGTAAACTACTTCCATCCTATCGAAATTAAGAACTCCACATTTATACTATGAGTTATGACCCAAAAAATATCACCCTTAATTCTCCTAAAACAAATAACACTTATCCTCATAGACCAAGTTTTAGAAAAAAAAAGACAGAATTGAATCAATAATTGTAGACATTCATGTAAAAGAATGAAGAAAACTTAACTTTGACTGACCCTCCAACATAATAACCTCAACGTAATACACATAATTCACACGAACAAACCAAACACATTAAACAAAAATGGAAATTGTTCATCCGTGAGTATTAAGAGCTTCCCAAACCAAATTCTTCGGAATTGGATTCGAAACATCTCGCGCTTGCAACGCTGCAGTTCTCATCGTCTCAAATGTCATTTGATTAGCCTTCCAGAAAGAAACACAATTATAGGGTAAATTATGCTTCTTGCATAACTCCTTCACAAATGGCGAAATTTTCCTAAGATTGCCTCGAGGCAATCGAGGAAACAGATGATGTTCGATCTGAAACTGCAATCCTCCATGGAACCAATCCATCCATGATGAACACTCTATATTAAGTGTCCCCTTTGTTTGTTTCTCGAACCAATCATTCCCCTTAGGGGGGCCGAGATAAACGCTAGATGAAAAATGGTTTAAACAAAACTGAACATGTTGAATTCCAGCCACTGAAAAACTCGCAACGACAAACATCGATCTTTCCCACCAAGTGGGTAAGAAAGAAATCAGTAAAGGATACCAAATCCAAAACACAGCTATTCCCAGTATCTCAATCCCTCTTTTCGGGATCTTTCGGTTCGATGATAAAAAGTCAAAAGACTGAGCAAACAATGCAATCCTGCTAAAACACATCACTGGATAAAATGTCCAGTGTTGATAACTAACTAATAGCCTAGCAAATGAATGGAATTTCATTATCCTTTTATGATAGTATGACCTAATTGAACTGAAGAATTGGGAATTTAGGGCAAAAAATGGTAAATGTTGCATATCTGGATCATAATCTAGGCTATTACAAGCAATATGATGAGAGTTATGAATCAATTTCCATCCAGCTAAACTTATACCTGCAAGATAATTCCCGATTAAGATTTGGGAGAAATGATTGAATCTGGAGGTTTTCATAACCTGATAATGAACGGAATCATGCCCAATCCAACCAATTTGAATCCATGTAAATCCAATCATACAACCGCAGATTAGATGTACCAATGCGCTATTTGAATACAGAATTCCATACACACTAGCAAAAATCAGCATTACGATTGCGCAAAGAGTAATTACCGTAATATGCCCCTTCTTCTCAAAAAACCCCAATTTCGAAAATTGAGCGACCAATTTGCGATAATCTTTAGATGCATCGGAAACAGAGTAATCTCGGAGATAATAGCCGGTGAAGAACTGGTCAAGATGTTGCCAAGCGGTGGGAGGATGGAAGGCGATGAATGAGTCGGTGACATCTTGGCCGGAAAGATGAAGCAACGGAAACTCGCCGCCGGGATGCGTTTTGGTCCAATCGGTAACATTATAGACCTTACCTTGTATTGAGATCCATAGATCACCTGGAATGTTATGCTGTTGAAGTTGTTCTTGAGATATGAACTTCTTCTCTTTCTCTGTGTTGGCCTCCATTGTAAAGAAGAAGATATTTTGTTCCTTCAAAAAAGGAAGGAGATTACTGTGTTGTGTACAAATGTCAATTACAGCTTTGAGGAGAGAATGGGAGATTTTATAGGATATTTATTATTATTATTATTATTATTATTATTATTATTGTTGTTGTTGTTATAGAATTTTTTTAATATAATAATTATTATTATTACTATTATTATTATTATCATCATTATGGAATATTTTATTTATTATTATGATTATTATTATTGTTGTTGTATTTAAAAAATAATTTGCTTTTTCAATATATCTATTTTTTGGTTTTATGATCAAAGTATGTCTATATTAGATGTGATAAGGTTTTATTTACTTTTTTTTTTTGAGAGATGATTATAGTGATAATTCTGAACGAGGACAACGATAATTAGCTCTTTAAAAAAAGAAACAATACTTCGTTTGATATGTGTAGCAGAACAAACTAACGGAAAGTAGTGGATCCATCAATATGTATTGAGGCAACAACCAATCAACTTCCTACCAAATAACTAATGGTCAAACTCAAAATGAGAAACCTAAGGTTAAAAAATTATTCAAAAGATTTCTCACTTCATTAAAACAATTCAATATACAATTTAAAGTATTGGTTGACTCGAATAAGAAGTATCCACATGTGTGTTGAACTTAATACTTCGTATAAAACTCTATTTTCACTAAGTTTTATCTCGTTTTTATTAATAGATTTGAAATTATTTTTATGAGTTATCACTTCATTGACAGTGTAAGCATACACAGGCTCTGTTCTTTTCAACTGAAACTGAACTGAACAGAAACTGAACATTCTGAAACTGAACATACTGAAACTGAAAATACTGAAACTTAGGGCTCGTTTGTTTCCAGGAAAATATTTTCCAAATTTTCCTACGTTTGTTTGATTTAGAAAATAAGTCAAAGGAAAATATTGTGTAAGTCAACATGAAAATGTAATAATGGAAAACGTTTTCTAAAACAAAGATGAGAAAACATTTTCCCTTACTTTCCTACTTCACCTCCTCCACTATTACCACCTTCACTTCTTTCACTCACATCAACATATTCATCACTATCTCCATCCCGCTACCGCCACCATCATCACCACCTCTTCCACTCACCGCCTCCACCACCTCTACCCGGATACCACCACTTCCTTCACTTCCAGCACCACCATTTATTCCATCCACACCAACACATCCATCATTTCCCCCATCCTATTATCTCCACCACGACTACCACCACCTCCTTCATTTACCATCGTCACTGCCACCGCCACTCCCTCCAACAGCACTTCCACTTCTACCTCAAACACCGCCACCGTCACCACCACCTCATCCACCCCGCCACCACCACCACCACTTTCTCTACCTATATTACCACCACTTCCTCCACCCTTCCATCACCACTACCTCCACCATCACCACCAAATTCATCTCCTCCATCTACATTTATATAAAAATGTAATTCATACTTAATATAATAAAATTTTTATACAATAATTATTATGCTATATTTCACATATTTTACTCTCTCT
>CATIWQ010125632.1:0-10916 GCA_949673415.1 Euphorbia schlechtendalii | reverse complement strand
GATGCCTAGACTTTTATTGGTAACTTCTTGACTATAGTAAAATATAAGTTTTTTACAGGGATGGTGGTTAAACAAAGAGCTAGAAAGGAGGTATTGGATTTAAGTTGATGGGAGACTTTAAATGCAACATGGAACATATTTTAAATCCAATTAGAGCAATCCCAGATCACAAATTTTCAAGTTTGGAAAAAACCCACAGCAGAAAAGGACTGAAAACTATGATTCAACAGCACAAAAACATATATTTTATCCCAAATAGATTAAACCTAGATCAGAAATTGACAAATATGAAGAGCAAACCCAGATCACAAATTGACAACCATGAAAAAAACCCAACAATAGAAATGCAAAGAATCAAAAAGATCATAATCAATTACAAATAATGCAAACCCAGATCAGAAATTGATAAACATGAAATGACCCATAAACTCAAATGCATTGAAAATTACAACTCAATAACAAGAATCAAGAAAAATGGATAAATTAATCAGATGGCTAGAAGTGAAGTAAAGAAAAGAAAGAACAAACTCAATGATCTAAATGACAACGCCGATAATGGAGACAAGTAGAGAAATAAAGGTAAAAGGAAGGCCTAAAAGAAATCACAATGGCCGACAATCATCGTAACACATAATTTCAATTTGTTTTGTTGAATATTCTGCAACTGTATTCACGGATTAGAGTTTTATCAACTGGGGATGAGGTGTTTTGCTTTGAAGCAATGACCATACTACACCTTATTAAGGCCAATGAGGTGTTTTGCTTTTCATTTTTACTTTCCATAAATGGCTAAATATGTATAAGTAGTACAACTCATTTCACAAGAGTTGTAAGAAATTCCGTTTTTATAAAAAGAGTTGTGAGAAAAATCTTCACCCTGTTTCAATGTGAAAAGAACACGAACATGTTTCACATTACAACTTCAGCCTAAATTGATTATCCTACTAATAATTGTTGCAAACTAAAAACATAGCAGAAGCCATGACTACAACTTATAAACACAATATGATTCAAGAATTTGCAACAATTTCAGTCAGATACACCTTAAATTTAAATCAATTTGATATGAACAATAACCATTTGAAATCGATTTACCTTAGATTGTGGGTTTAGGGTTATTGCTCAATTTGATTAAGGAGGAGATAAGTCACTGACTCGAGCAAGGGGAGAAACAACACTGAGAAGAAAGCACGAGTCTCAAGTGATGGAAAGGAGTCTAGAATTTTGTTCGCTACGGTGAAGGATTGGATGAAAGAACAGTGGCAGTCATGATGAAGGGGAAAGTAAGAAAGAAGACGGACGTGATAAGATTAGGGATTTTACAGTATAAAAATATCTTACTTAATTTATTTTAATTTTTTTAATTTTAATACTTCATTTGCAATGGAAATTTGGTTGCAATTATTATGTTTTAATTCCCTTGCATTACAATTGCAATAAAAATTTATAAAACTCGTAATTTCCGTTGCACATTTCCCTCCATCCTTTCCTGCTCATTTTCTTTGTCACGGAATTTTCAAACACTTGCAAATTTCATTGTAAACATCTTTAATATTTTAATTCTATTAAATCTTTAAGGGAATGCATTTTCCTTTGCAAATTCCGTTGCAAGCTATTGGCTTTGCAACAGAAAAAATTCCATTGCAAGCTTTCCATTGCAAACTACGAATTTCCTTGTTGTGTGTAGGGACCCCATAAATGCATGGACTTCTTTCTCCATTTTTGGGGTAGGCATTTCCTTGATGGCTCAACTTTTGTCAGGTTCCATTTCAATTCCTTTTTTACTAACTATGTGGCCTAGTAGTTTCCCAGAAGTTACTTTGAATACACACTTCTTCAGGGTTCAAACATAGATTGTATTTTTTGATTCTAGTGAGGAATTTATCCAACATAGCTAGATGTTCTTCTCTGGTGTGTGACTTGACAAGCATGTCATCCACGTAGACTTTAACTTCTTTGTGTATCATGTCATGAAGAAGGGTTACAACGACCCACTGATATGTTGTTCTGGCATTTTTCAATCCAAATGGCATTACTTTGTAACAATATACACCCCATTCTATGATGAAGGCTGTCTTGATTTTATCGGTAATGGCAATTAAGATTTGATTGTATCCTGAGAAACCATCCATGAAGGGGTACATGGCTGCCCTAGCAGCATTGTTGACCAATACATCTATGTGGGGTTGGGGGAAATCATCCTTTGGAGAGGATTTATTTTGGGTCCCTAAAATCTACATAGATTCTAACCTTGCCATCCTTCTTTGCCACTAGGATGACATAGGCTAGCCATGTTGGGTATTTGACTACTTCTAAGAATTTAGCCTTGATTTTCTTGGCTAGTTCTGCCTTGACTTTTTTCGCCCATTCAAGCCTCCAACGACGTAGCTTCTGCTTAACTAGTTTGATCTGAGGGTCAGTTGGGTTATGGTGCTTCGCTATTTATCTATCTACCCCAGTCATGTAATCGTATGACCAAGCGAAGGCTACCACGTGATGTTTAAGTACATTTATTATCTCTCCTTTTTCATTAGGAGTCAAATCATTGGAAATTGTTACCATTTTTGGTGATTCATTTGTACCCAAGTTAATTTCATTTAATGACGTGTCATGTATGTTAAAGACATTATGCGTATGATCACATGAATGCATGGTGCTATCTGGCAGAATATCAAACAAGTAAGCAAAAATAATGTATGTCATTGCATTGGCCTCATAGGTAAAATTGTCAAAGACATCCGAAATGTTCAGAATTACATCATCATTATTTTCATCCTCCACATGCGAAGGGTTTTCAGTCATTGGGGTGGTTTTTTCAACTGTTACTTCATCCTCTAGAGTGGTTTAAGCAAGCTTTTCTGTAAGGATTTTAACAATGTCGGATACATCTTGATCTTTTGCATTGCCCTTCTTCAACAACTTGTTGATGGTCTTTGTAAATGCCATGATTACATCTTCAAGTGTCCCCTCCTTCTTGGGTTTGGACTGGTAATCTTTAGCTGCGATCATCTCCAAAGGGTGAATTACCTTTTCTTCAGGTAACAAGGGCTCCTCAGATTGCTCATTCAGTTTACCAACGGCGAAGTCGAACACATCATTAAAGATTTTAAGCCCTTTGACTCCTTCCCCATTTAGAATTATTGGTTCAGGCCCTCCAAGATACACCTTACTCCCCTCAGGCTCATAGATGCTTACCATGTTGCAGAATAAGGGTCGCTTATGCTTAACCTAGGTGTGACCAAAATAGGGTCAATGGCTCTAATAATCCCTTGATGGTGTTTTCCTAGACCTCTTCCTAAGATAAAACCATGCTTCTTCATTTGAAATTTCAGACTTCCAGGGAAAAAATGATACCTCTTTGGAGTTTTACGCTCCTTCTTCCTCCCTTCGGTGGTCACTGCCACCCTCAACCCTTGTACCGTTATTTCTTCAAATGTTGCAGCCACCATAACTGACTCCTCATCCACCTCGATAGTTATTAATTGCTCATTATGAATGAGATTAATTTTTTGGTGTAATGTAGATGGGACTGTCCCCAGTGCATGAATTCAGGGTCGGCCTAATAGTAGTGAATATGTTACTGGAATATCCAATGCAGTGAACTTTACTTTGGAGGTCACCCCTCCTGTAGTAACCTTTACTTCAAAGACTCCGATCATCCCCCTCTTAGAATCATCATATACCCGAATAATGATGTTGGACTTAGTTAGCGTATCCTGTCATAGTCTTAGATGAGGTAGGACTTTGAGCGGGCATAGGTTTAAGGCTGACCCATCGTCAACCATCACGTAAGGAATTGATCGATCAAAGATTCGCACCCTAATAAATAGTGCCCTATCATGTACACCGAGCTCTTATGGCAACTTTGACTGATCGAATGTAATTGTTGGTAGTTGGCGGGGAGTGATCTCTTCCCCGATTTTCATGCACATTTCAACTATCGAAGTTATGGGTATTGTAGTCATTTCCATCAATTTCTTCACAAAACCCATCATGTGCTTCTACGATATTTCAAGCAACTTTCAAAATCTGAATTTTGCTTGAATACCCTTCAGATGGTTTACTAAGGGGTCAATGTCTAGCTCATCCTCATCTACCTTTGGGGGAAGTGGTGGCTCGGGTTGCTCCATAGCAACCTTATCAGGAGTCAAATTGTTCATCTTTATAGCCTCCTCCCTTCGAAAAACCCTCCACTACGGGTAACTCTCAATACCCCATCCTCAATTACTCTCATTTCAGTAGGAGTCACCCATGGGTATTGATCATATCCATCGTTAGATTGGATTTGAAATCCTTTCAGCTGATAAGCATCCAAATTGATGGGTTTCTTCCCATAGACTATAGTCTTGCCCTCGACTATGGTTCCCTCATCTATCTTTCTCTTTCACCTGGATTTGAGTAAATAGGCATCTAGGTCAATTGGTGCCTTCTCTGGGGTTTCTTCAAGGTCAACCTATCCCATATCTCTTCGTGGCTCCACTAAAAATACTTCTGCCAGAGGATCCTCTTCCATACTTTCCCCTTCACCAGTCAATGTGTTTTTTCCTGGGTTGGACCTTGATAGCATTGCAAGTATAGAATTGGTAGGTATTCCCGACCCTACTGTAAGAATATTACGAAGTCTGATTGTTAAATCCCTGTCAAGATGGTGGGCGTGATATGATAATTCATCAAAATATGGGATTGTCAGTCTTGATAGGTGGTAATGATACTAGTTGCTCGATCCTTCTATCATCAACCAAACACTAGCTTGTTCGGTTGGTTTTCCAGGTATTACCAAGTAAATTAACATCTAGGGCTTTATATAATTTGTGAGCGACTCACCATCCCTTTGTTTGCAAGTGAGCAGATCTCACATGCTTTGTTTTGGCCGCTCTAGGAATGCAAATTCTCAGTGGAATTCTGCAGCAATGTGATTCCATGTGCCTTTCATTTGCTCTGACTACATGTCGTACCACTAACTCACCACTCCTGTTAGCGAGCACGAAAAAAGTGTTGCTATCATGTTTAATGACATACCTTGTTCCTGATACAAAGTATAAAATTTGAAAAGATGGGAAGATGACACGTGATTCGCATCGAACACAGATATGCAAGCTAAACTGAAACTATCCCTCGGGATCTCCTCCCTATCTCTAACTTCTTGATTGCTCGATTGCAACTTGAGAATCTCCATTAAATCATCAGAGTCCAAAGCTAACTTGTTTGCCATTACGTATTGGTCTTCCCTATTGAATGATGCTTAACCTAATAGATCCATCCCTACGCAAGCGACATAGGTTTCTTGCCAGCAAAAACCAACAATCTTGCAAGGTCGACCTCGGATGCCTTGATCTCTCCTCCAAACCCTCAAGGACTTAACTCTTCCTCTAGCATCTTCAAAACATAATTAGGATTCCTTCCTGACCCGATCATCATCACAAATTCCCCAAGTCCTTCAGACACGCACTTTAGGACCTTCTCCTCCTCCATCCTAGAGTTAATCATTCCCACCTTTTGATCAAAATTTGGTAAAGGGTTTGTTTTAATACTCGGCTTTAGGGTAGGTTCGTGGATAATCTTATCATCCACTAGTTTCTGAATAGCCTTCATTAGTTCTTTATATTTATTTGTCCAGTGCCCCATTGCTTCATGGTAATGGCAGTAATAGTTCTTATCCTTGGGCCTGGGAGGAACGTGTTTCTTCAAGCTTTCCATTTATTTAAGCTCTTGTAGCTTAGTAAATAGCAATCTCAGATTGGCTGTATAAGGGGAGATGCCATGGTACTCCTCCTTGGATAATCAAACAGCAGCCACCTTCTCCTCCTATACTAGCTATATTGCCGGCTACTTAGTCTTAACTACACCGGGTTAGACTCATTCATCTTGTACTAGTGCTTGCTAGTTGGCTGCTCTACTGCCTCTTCCATAGCGTCGTAACGATATATCTTTTCCACCTGAACAAACACCTCCTGGTAATTATGGAAGGTCTCTGACCCAAGTCTTTTATGATAAGATGGCGAAATGCCAACCAAGAGCTTAACAATCATTTTTGGCAGACTTAGACGAGACTATAACTTGACTTGCATAGCCATCCACTGCTTAAAGTAAGGCTTGAAACACTCCCCTTGCTTCTGCCTCACTACTTCCAAATTCTACATTATGGTGACCATGAGGGTGTTAAAACCATAATGGTCTACTATGGCTTGGGATAGATGCCCCCAATCATAAGCTATATCCATAAGGAGGTGACTATACCACTCGTTTGGCTTGTGAGCCTTAAATATTTTTTAGAAGTGTTTTTAAATAGCTACAAAAAGTTTGACATTTGCTATCTTGTTCTTGTTTACTTGGGCTTCAGGAATTTGGGTATGACATTTTAACACTATTGGGGGATCACTTAGAATCACGTGCCTTTATGATAAATAACTTTAATTTTAAAGTTTAACATTATCAGGGGACCACTTAGGATCGCACATCTTTTATCTTAATAACTTTGATTCTAAAGTTTAACGTTGATGGGGAACCACTTAAGATCGCGCACCTTTGGGCTTAATAACTTTGATCTTAAAGTTTAACATTACTAGGGTAGCACTTAGGACCATACACCTTCGAGCTTAATAACTGTGATTTAAAAGTTGAACATTGCCCGAGGGACCACATAGGATAGCATGCCTTTTGTCTTACTAACTTTGATTTTAAAGTTTAACATTGTTGGGGAGACCACTTAGGATCACACGCCTTTGATCGTAATTACTTTTATTTTAAAGTTTAACATCTTTGGGGTGACCACTTAGGGTCGCAAGCCTTTAATCTTAATAACCTTCATTTTTTAGTTTAACATTGTTGGGGGGACCACTTACCATTATCTACCTTTGGTTTTAATAATTTTTATTAAAGTTTAATATTTACCTGTGAAATTAAGTGTTGATAAGAATAGCACATTGATAACAATTACAGAATACAGAATGCAAAATTTCCCTTACTAATCAAGATAGAAAAAAAATTTTCATTGCTTTAGCTTCTAGCTAAAATTTCCCATGGTAGAATTTTCTAAGGGACGTGGCGTTTCATGTTTGGGGTAAGTGCTTTCCACCCATGGTAGCTAACTTAAATGTGTTTAAGACTATTTTTCTTTCAACTCTTAGAGGTCCTTCTAATTTGATGCCGAACTTCCCTTTTCCCTCTCGTGCTTGGGAGTTGGTGGTTTTGCGTGGTACGAGGTTACCTTTCTTGAGGGTCCACGATATGAACTTTTTTTATGGAGGTTAGTTATCTATCTCTTGTATGCCATCATTCACGTTAGCTCTTTCTCTCATCTTTCTTTGAGCGAGTCTAGATTCTCATGGATTAAGTTATAATTAGAGGCTATTTCGATATAATGAGTTACTTGCTCTCCTGGGATGTCGATGTCAACTGGAATGACTGCCTTAGTTCCATAGGTGAGGATGAAAAGAGTTTCTATGGTGGCCGTCCTTTATGTTGTACGGTAAGCCCACAACACATTACATAATTCTATTAGCCATGATGATCCTTTTTTCCGTTAACTCTCGCTTTCAACCAGTCCGATATTATTTAATTCGTAACCTCAGTCCTTCCGCTTGGCTGAGTATGCGAAACACTTAAGAAGTGAAGCTTAATAGTCAAGTTCTTACAATACATCCTAAATGCTTAACAATTGAATTATGTTCTATTATCCGTGATGATGGTGTGAAGTAGGCCGAACCGAGAAAGGAACTTTTAATGAAAGAACGAGATAACCTACTTCAGGGTTATGGAGGACAATAGCTCAACTTCCACCCATTTAGAAATGTGGTCAATCACCATGATGATCCATTAATTTTGTTGATGCACTCCTGGCAAGGGCCCAACTAAATCTACCCCATAGGTGAAAAAGGCCATGCAGCTCCAATTACAATGCATGAGAAGGGGAAGCATTGTTTTTTTGCATGTGCTTCACAAGATTGACAAGACTATGCTAACTCCTTAGCTTCTAGTTACATTTTCATCTAATAGAAGCCCATCAACTTTACTTTCTGAACCATGAAATCTTTTTTCTCATGGGTGCCATAGAGCCCCTCATGGATTTACCTCCATATGTGTTTGAATTCATCTTTCCTATGCATTTTAATCAGAGGTGCATGGTATTTTTCCAAAGAGTGAGTCATCGATTATAGCATGTCTGAATTATTTCCTTACTACCTTTTGTGCTTTGACATCCTCCATGGAAAGTTGTTCCTCCTTTTGATATTCCAACATGGGGGAGTACAATTTGCTTCCTTAGTTTGCATGGAAGCCTCATTCGTGATTCTAGGTTGTGTTATCTTCAATAGGAAACATAGTAATGCAATTTCTCCTTCGGATATCGAAGTGCCCTTTGCCAACCTATATTCTTTTGCATTCATGATCATATTATGTGAGATACCATTATCATAAGAGCTGTGATGACATACCCCATGTGGTAGATAGTAGTAACCATGGTCAAGTGATGCATGAGAAACACTGGACAATTCAGTTGCTTACCCTCTACATGTGGTAAATCACACACCTCTCAAAGTAGGTATAGCTGCTCAAAGACCTAGTTTTGAGTAGGAGGAACTTGACAAGGAGCTCATGGCATGCTCTTACCTCCTAGCTCATCCTAGAAGTGGAAATTTCTATAGCTCCATAGTTTGCTGGAAGCTCCCAATCTACTGGGATAGCCACTTTTCTTCATCTCCGGTATTTCTCAACACTATGTGCTGGTTGATCAAGACATTTATTGAACATGCAAGATAGCAAAGAGGAATTTCAAAACTTAAAATTAACCTAAGAATCTCCTAAGCATGCCATGATTGATATAATCTAGGTCAAAACGTTCCATAGATGCTTTTAGGTTTATAAAGCTTATAAAAGAAATCTAGCATCTAAAATTAGAGCATTACTAGTTGATGCATGCTTTCTCTCTTTTGGTAGTGGTGTTCCCTTTGAGTAATTTGGCACCACTTCATTAGCACAAGCTTCCAAACTAGGAGAGCCTCTATAATTGATCTACATGAATCTTCATCGACCAAAACCTCGTTGAGGAAGAACCTATCAGTAAACAGCAGCTGCTAGACAGCTCGAAGACCAACCAGAAAATAAACTGAGAAGGCTCACTTTAGAAAGAGCCTTCAAAAATAATTCTTTGATTTTTTGGAAACACTCGTGAAGGATCTCACACAACAAAAGAAGAATAGAATGTCGAACTCAAAGAGAAAAGCTAAGCTGAAGTATTTTTTGATGTGTGTGTGTGTGAATAAAGAGTGGAGCTGAAGGCCTATTTATAGGGAAAAGGGGGGAGTTTTAGACTCCCCCTAAAAGATTATGTGGGATCCCACATATTGGGTTGGTCGTGCGGGTCACTATGACCCGCGGGCCAACCAACGACTTGCAACAAGAAGGCAAACCCTAACGAGCGTGCCTTGTGCCTCTTACGGGCTTGCATGGCAGGCTGCGCAAGTGCGGCCTTAGGCAGCGCTTGTTGGTCTACAGCTTGCTAGTGGGCGTGGGCTATCCCCACTCGCTAGTTGTGTGCGAGCCCTTTGGCTAGGAGGGCAGCCGCGTAGGCCCCACTTCGAACATCCTATGTTCGTTTTTTACCCACTCGTAATGGAAAAAATCCCTTGCTACGCTTAGTGCAACTTTCCCACTTTTTCTTTATTCCTTAATTATTAATTCAGTCTAACCAATTAATAATTCTTCTAACTAATTCAAAAACTTGTATTTTCTAGCATAGACCCAGTCTATAGGTTCTTTACTTAGTCAAAAAAGACCCAAAGCATATGACCTCATAGGATCCCAAAATATTGAGCCACTATAAGTTAACCTAAACTTGGCTTCCCATCCTGGAACCTTTAGTCATAGTGTTCTAGACCGATATAGAACCCGATAGCTCTAGACGAATGGGCTTTCTAGCAAAGGCGTATGCTAAGTGTATAATTACACTTATTATCATATTAATTTTACACATTACACACTATAGTTTAAGTCATTTTTAGACTTCATATAAAAGATTTCACGTGGTATGTAGTTGTTTTTATGCAAATGCAGATACTATGCAAATCTTGGGAGTAAAATGATCAAAAGTGGAATTCTATGAAAAAAGAGTGAAAAAGGTGCAAAAAGATGCGTAGAACTTAAAGATTTGGCTTAGGATCGAAATTGTCAAAAATTGTAAATTTGCAAGGAGAATTCTAAAGAAAAATGCAATTCATGATCGCGACAACCATTCATGGTCACGACCTGTTCTTCTTCAGAACAGAAATCTTCCAATCAAAGATTCACGGTCGTGACTTGTATATCATTGTCGCGACTTGGACAGTTTTCTGATTTTATCTTCTTAACTACCAACCACCAGATAAGCATGATCAACCGCCATCAACTACCAATGAAAAGACACTTATCAGAAGTTAACCAATCATGAAAAGGTGCCTATCCATTGTGGTTTAGATTGAAGCTTCTCAACCAATCACAATGAAGTGATGCAATCATTAACCAATGGACGTGACTCTTTGTTTAGATAGACGTAACCCTTCAAACTCTATAAATAGGGCTCCAAACTTCACAAATTTCATGCAGTGCAGGTGGCAAGAAGACCAGGGTTACATATAGTGTGTGTATATATAGAGAATTCGCTACGTTCATAAGTGTTAGCGAGAAAATGTTTAAGTGATTCGAATCCTTGTTTCGATCACTAGATTTCTCTATATTCTCGAGCGATTGTTGCATAAGTGTACTTGAAAACCACTTACCAATAAAAGTTTTCGTTCTTCAATATTCATTTGTTCAATATTCGCAAAGAATAGCATCTTAGCGGAGGTTCTGTACGGGCCGAGACCGAATTCAAAGTAGACGCAGGAATTGCGAGAATTGACGACTCCCATTAAAGAGTGGATACGGTTTGATCAACTTTAGCT
>CATIWQ010125624.1:0-22389 GCA_949673415.1 Euphorbia schlechtendalii | reverse complement strand
TATATATATATATATATATATATATATATATGTATGTATGTATGTATGTATGTATGTATGTATGTATGTATGTATGTATGTATGTATATAATATGTTATAATAAAATAAGTTTAATTAATCAAAGCTTTAATTAATCAAATCAAGAACTTAAACGTATTTAAAAATATTTAACCATAATTTGGGAAACGTCTCAAAGCTCAAATGAATGATTTCAAAATCTTTTAATTATAACCAATAAAAAAACTCAATTTAACAAATTAATCTTCACAATTAACAAAGAAAACAATTTCAAGAAAAATTTGAAAAACTTCAAGAATCATTCCAAGAAAAATTTTTATATCAAGATAAAAAATTTTTGCGAATCTTGAAATTTAAATATTTTTTAAAATCAAACTAAAACTTTAGAAATCGTGAAAAAAGTTTTAAAATAAATAACTCATTCCAAACACTTTTACCTACGTATAAAATATAAAAATAAAAAAAATTAAATCAATATTGTTGATAGAAACTCGTGATATCACCGTTAATAATGTCAAAACTAGCAGAATTACCAATCAAGATTCCTCGAATCAAATAACGTCTTTTCAGGAATAATTGATTTTAGATTAAAAAACTATTTGTTTTATAAATAAAACACACTAACCCGATGTTGAATTAGTCTGGAATGTGGTTTCACTCGCTAACTCTTTGACTTAAGTTTACTCCACGTGTTCCTCTCTGTCGTGGTCTGAGGGTTCCTGCAAGACAAAAACAGTTGCTATGGGAGACTAGTCGTGTGATCGGTATAGCCTCTCCGATGCTTAAGTTAGATCGAATTTAAGAGAGGAGGCGGAAAGTTTTTAGTGTTTTTAGAATATGTACCTTTGCGTGGTGACCCAAAGGGCCTTTTTATACTCTTTAAACGTCCCCTAGTCTGATCCAAAGTGTGAATCATTCAGAGTTCTAGTTTTGAATGGATCTTTATCTTGTTGATAGGATAACGTTTATCTATAGTGAGAGTTCTAGCCATGGAGGTTTCTTTGTGAACTTAGAATCTCAATCGAATTCTTTGTTCCTAAGGCGTCGGGGTTGATCCAGGAGGACAAGCCAACTCAGCTTAGTGGTCGCCTGGACCTTTCCCTCTTAAGAATTAAGGGAAGGCTTGTCTCTTCCATATTCGGGGCGGATGTGATCCGTGTGAATGATCACCGGATTTTTCGTATTTGGGGTGGAAAGGGATCTACCTAGATCAGTAGGAACATTCCTAGCTTCAATGTAGTATCTTTCCCTGCTCGGGGCAGATATGATCCGCCTGACTATATTTAACTAAGGAAATAGTGTATAGGATGCCCCGGGTTGATCTGATCGAGTCTGTGGGTCAATTTGAAATTTGAAATGGAGGTTTTCCCATGACTTGAGGAATGCGAGATAATGCTTCCCTCTAAAGCTCAGCGGATTACTCGTCCACCTAAAGGATATTTTGGGATCTACATGGACCAGATTGGTCAGGGTTCGTTTATCCGCTCCCCGAGGGACTCAGCAATGTTTTGAGGGGATTCCGCTTTAGTCCAGCTCAGATTCATCCCAACCCCTGGATTGACTTAGTGGGGCATTATCTAATTTGTACGGGGTTGGAGATGCGGTTTGATGCTAAGTTCTTCAAGCGGATTGCTTCATTGAGGAAGATCGCAAGCGAGGATCTTTATCATTTTGCACACTGAGGTGGCTTCTATAAATTTTTGAATAAAGTGGACTCCGTGAAGCATTTGAAACACTATTTCATTTTTATTAGGTAGGAAGATCGCCACCCTTGGTTCGCCACCGAGTGGAAATTTTCTCCTGACCTAGCTTGCCTACAAACTCGGATAGTAGGGTAGATGTTTTTAAGGCCCTTAGGAAGGGAGTGTGGCCGTGTCAAACTATTAGTTGGGCCATGGCTAAAAATGTTAGAATTATTGAGCCTGGTCACCCAGATCATATTTATCATCCCGGACCACAAATTTGCCCAGGTACTTAATCTTTCCCTTTCTTTCTTTTTAGTGTTTAATTTTCCTTCAGTCGGTGATTTTGTGCAAAAAGCTTTCAAGGGATCAAAAGGTATCAAACGTTCCAATGAACGAGTTGAGCCTGAGCTTATTAAAGGTTCGACCAATGTAGTTCCAGGCATACGAGGCGGAGATCTCAACAAGAAGAAAAGGAAGCTCAAGGCTCAGATTGTTGAGGAGGTCTAGAATCTATTGTAGAGCCGCCTTTTCCTTCTGCGAATGGAGAAGCTACCCTCCTGCCTGTAAAAATTTAAATTCCCCTTTTGACTTATTTGTTTGTTGATAAATCTTTGTTTCAATTTTTAGGGTGCCAACTTGGATACCCCTATCGACTCATCTAGGTAGGTCAGCTCTGAGTCTCTTCAGGCGGACTTGCTATCATTCGCAGGCGAGGGTAATCCTTCCATTTACACCTCCTTGATCCAAAATGTCTTGAGGACCATCTTGCCTCTCCTACGAAAAAGAATGACTTAGCGGTCAAAACCTTGCTTTAGTCATCCAAAGCCTTGTTTATGATGTCCATTGAGGTTCTCTCCCTTTTTCTTACGATTTGTTGTCATTGTTTTTGTTCTCTATTTATAATGAGTTGGATTGTTTTGATGGTCTCCTAGGTGGCTAAAATAACCTGAAAAATTCGAGATGTAGCGTGGTTGGAGCGGACTCATGAACTCACTACTCGCGAGTTGGAGAATGCCAATAAAAGAGTCACAGAGCTTGAGGAGGGTAAGGACGAGATGGGCCGGCAGTTTGAGGAGGCTAACAAGAGGGTGAAGGAGGCCCAAAAGAAGGCTGAGGAGCTGGCTTTAGCTTGGGATAACTTGCAGAACACTGTCTCAAAATATAAGGTGGAGGTTCCTAAAGTTGTTGCCGACTACAGCCAAACTATGCTTAATATGGTAGTGGACGGTCGTGATTATGGTTGGCTGATCTTCGAGGCTTGCCAGGCTCGCCACCCGGATCTCCTTGAGGATCTCATGGTGGCGGTGAAGTATCCAAATAAGCTAGATGAAGAGGAGACGACCCTGGATGAGTCGGTTGACGAGGAGCTTGAGGCGGAGAAAGGTGACGGCGCCAGCTCAGCCAATCCCCAAAGTGTTGAGGGGTTATCATTTAGCCTTATTTTGCATTTTATAGTTAGTATTTTGTAAGAATATTTTGGATATATTTTGGCCTTTTAATGATATCTTGATTTTCTGCCTCCAATGTTTTGTTTAGCCGTCTGAATGTTTTAGCCATCTAAATGCTTTCGCCTTTGAATCTTTTGCAATTTTGGGCCTCCTGGATGGCCTATTAATTTTCCATTTTTGATTTTTTTATCTTAAGCTTTTCAACCGTCTTAGTGGCCTTACGTTTGCCACTTAATGATTTTTAGGTCTTAAGCTTTTTAGCCACCTTAATGGCCTTACGTTTGCCACTTAATGATTTTCAAGTCTTATGCTTTTTAGCCGCCTTAATGGCCTTATGATTGCCACTTAATGATTTTTAGGTCTTAAGCTTTCGAGCCGCCTCAATCGCCTTACGTTTTCCACTTAATGGTTTTTAGGTCTTATGCATATTGAGTCGCCTTGATGTTTTAAGCACTTTTTTTATTTTTTATGCAATCTCAAAGTATGATAAGTACTTAAATGTGCACGTTTTTAAAATTAATCATTTTTATTGAATAAATTAAAAAGTACATCTGGGAATTCTACACATTTGGTTATCTACCTCTTCAAAGGGTGTGCTGCCTCGTTAAAAAACTTTTAAGGAAAAAACCCATTGGGAAAAATCCTTAAAAGGAAAAGAGTACGGTCGCCTGAATCCCTCTAAGAGTTGTTATCCATGTAATATGACCTAAGCTTTGCTATGTTCCAAGTTCTTGAGACCTCTTTTCCTTCCATGGTCTGTAGTTTGTAGGTTGCTGGTCTAATAACTTGTAAAATTCTGTACGGGCCTTGCCAATTCACCCCAAGCTTGCCTTCGCCTTCCCGCTCTTACGAGGCGGTTGCGTCCTTGAGGACCATGTCACCTTCTTGGAGGTGGATTTCTCTAACTTTTTTATCATGGTATTTCGCGATCCTGGCTTTGTAGGCGACATTAGAATGCACGCTCTCTCACGCTTCTCTTGTAGATCATCCAGATGGTATCTCATATTAACGTGTTCTCCTTTTCCATGTAATAGGCCACTCGGTCGGATGGTGGACTGATATCAATGGGTAGAACCGCCTCGACCCCATAAACCATTGAAAAAGGTGTTTCTCTGATAGATGTGCATGGGGTCGTTTGGTATTCACATAGAACATTAATTAACTCATCCTGCAAGACTCCTTTTCTTTCCATCACCCTTTTCTTTATTCCTTGACTAAGCGTTTTATTCATGATTTCCGTCTGGCCATTTGTCTGGGGGTGTGCGACTGAACTAAAATGGGTTTCGATCTTCAATTATTGTAGAAGTCTTAGAATTCGTTAGATGTGAATTAAATAGCATTATCAGAGATGATTCGGTGTGACACTCTGAATTGCGCTATGATGTTCTTTTTAACAAAATCTAACACTAGTTCTGGCGTAATGTTGCTCAGAGCAATCGCCTCGACCCATTTTGTGAAGTGGTCGATGGCCACTAGGATCCATTTCCTTTGGCCACTTGCTTCTGGTAAGGGTCCTGCAATATCTATTCCCCATGTTGCGAATGGCCAAGCAGTTAGAAGGGGGCGTTGAATCGCGTGAGGGATACGAGAATTTTATGCATGAATTTGACATTGGTTGCAGGATTTAACTTATGTCTCCACTTCCAAGTTCATAGATTCCTAATAAAAACTAGCAAGACTTGCCCTTCTAACCAGTGTTACCATCGCCTGGTGAGAGCCGTGGTCTCCTTCATGGAGTTCTTGTAGGATTTTGGTTCCTTCCTAAGCTGTTATGCATTTTTTCCAAACGTTGGAGTATGATTTTCTGTAAAGCTCTCCATTCAACAAGGAGAACCGCATGGCTTTCCTTATAATTTTAATAGCTTCGATCTTATCGTCTGGCAGTCGGTTCATGGCGAGGTATTCCTAGATGGATTTCATCCATCTGAGGTCCTGTTTCTCTATTAGTAGACTCACCTTCGTCTCGTTATTTTGGTGAGTAATTACCTCGTATGGGCATGTGAGGTTTTTCCACTCTTCTTTGCTGGAAGCCACCCTAGCTAATTCATCTTCCCTCTTATTTTCCTTCCTGGAAATGTGTTCAATTTTCCAAGCGGTTCCTTTTGACTCTAGCATCTCAATAAGATTTCTTACCTTTGGGAGATACTTAGCCATTTCTGTGTCTTTTGTCTTGAAGTTTTGATTTATCTGGTTCACAACCAACCTCGAGTCACTTTTGAGCAGCAACCGATCTTGTGCTATCTCTCGGGCTAGCTCCAGCCCTTTGATAACTGCCTCGTATTCTACCTCATTGTTGGTTATGGAGAAGTCTAGCTTGGCGGCATAGGAAAATCTGATTTTCACAGGGCCTCAAAAATACACTCCAACTCCGGCCCCTTCGCTGGAAGATGCTTTGTCCACGAGGACTTCCTATTATTCAATTTTTATTTCTTTAGCGAGCTCGAGCCCTACGAATTCTACTACAAAGTCTGCCAGGACTTTTGCTTTCATGGTGCTTTTACTTTCGAATCTTATGTCATGCTCTATGATGTTCTTTTTAACAAAATCTAACCGTGTCACTATCGTGATTCCTACTCACGATTGTCTAAATCACGCTTGCGACTATCTATCACGATCGTGATTTATCATTCTTCACAAGCAATAAGTTACCAACTTACATTCACGATTGTGACATTTATATCACTCTCGCGAATTGTGACGGGTTTGATAAACTCTTCTCAACTTCCAACTGTTGGATAAGAACGATCAACCACGATCAACCACCATCAACTGTTAAAAAACACCCTTTGGAGATAATGAAGCATGAAAAGGTTCCTATCCATTGAAGATAAGGATAAAATCTTGCATCCAATCACATTGAAGATGATGCAACCCTTCACCACTGGTTATGACTATTCATTTGGATAAAAGCAACCTTTCACACTTTATAAATAGAGGTTCAAATCAACCAATTTTATGCGTTGATGATGTTGCAAGCGGTAGCAAATGATATGATAGATAGAGAGTGAAAGTTATATATATTTTACCGAGTTCAAAGTGTTAGAGAGAAAAATGTATAAGTGATTCGATTCTTGTTTCAGTCACTAGATTTCTCCACAAATTCGAGCGATTGTTGTATGAGTGTAATTGCAAAGCACTTATCAACAAAAGTTTTTGTTCTTCAACATTTATTTGTTCAATATTCACAAGGAATAGCATCCTAACAAAGGTTCTGTACGAGTCAAGACCGAATTCAAAGTACACATAGGAATTGCGAGAATTGATGACTCCCATTAAAGAGTGGATATGGTTTGATCAACTTTAGCTTTCACTTGCATACCTAACAACTTTACTTTGTTTTCTACTTATACTTTCTAATTCAAAGTTTATGATATGTTTATGTGTCATAACGAGTATTTTATCTTGCATCACTTATATTAATGAAGTTATTTCAAGTTGACTTTAAAAGTAGTTTTGGGGTTAAAAAGATTGTGTATAATCGCTGGATTTGTGATTATAACACTGTTTAGTGAGCCAACATTTTTGGAGTGGTAACTTGCTAAATATGGCTATGTGAGAGCGACTCGTACTAAGCATAATATTAATGTTGTCCAGGTTCTTATAAGTGTCATAATTCGTTTACCCTAGATTTAGAAAAGTCATTTCATGTGTTGATCTGCGGTGAATTATAGGATATTTGGGATTCTAGAACTGAGTTTGTTGAAATTATCTAGTGCATAAAACATTTTTGTTTATTTTGCATATTTTACTCTACTATACTTGTTCTTAGGGAATATCTATATACTTTACATCTTCTCTAATCTGTTTATGCATCTGTCCATTCATTAGTCTCCCATTCAAAACCTTCAACTTATTTTATTTTCTTTTGTTCCGTAACTCTAGTTGATCCTTTGAACCAAATTCCTTTCCTATGGGATCGATATCTTTTAAAACTACATCGTAATTGTATACTTGTAGTTATCATCATTTTTCTATTTGATAAGCGATACTGACAACACCTGTTCATAATTAGAACTTTTATATTATTAGTAGAAAAGTGGCGAACATTACTATTACTATAATTGTGTGGGCTTGAAAGTATGGTCTCAACTGAGTGGATGCAGAAATTAAGGCCAGGGTGAGTTTTTCAGTCTAAGGGTATCTAAGTTTTGCATTCCTCAGCACTCTACTAGTGTAGTATATTGGGAACTGGTCTTGCCCTTCTTCTTGAACCAATACTGTTCCTCCCGCCTCGTCAGTGGTAGCTAGATACAAGTAAAGTGTGTCATACGGGTGGGGTGTGCTAAGAAGTGGTGGCTTTCCCAGGAATTTCTTTAATTCTTCGAATGCCTCTTGGCAAGGTTGATCCCATTTGAAGTGCTTGTCTTTTTTCATGGCCTTGTAGAAAGGCATGCATCTTTAGTAGAGAAAGATATAAATCTTCCCAAAGCGTTGATTCTGTCATTCATCCATTGAACTACATTCAAGGTTTGAGGCGGTTCCATCTTTAGGATTGCCTCGATCTTTTCTGGGTTCGCCTTGATTCCTTGTTGAGAGATCATAAACCCTAAAAATTTACCACCTTTCACACCAAAGGTGCATTTCTCCGGATTGAGCTTTAGGCGATACTCTTGTAATACTTTAAAAACTTTCCTGATATCATCTGCATGTGCCACCTCATTCTTGCTTTTGATTATCATGTCATCGACATGTACCTCCACTAATTTTCCTATCATCTTGAAACATCTCGTTGACCAACCTTTGATAAGTTGCTTTCGCGTTCTTCAAATTGAAAGGAATGACCGTGTAGCAATAGGTGCCTTTGTGGGTTATGAAGGATGTCTTTTCCTCATCGTCAGGGTGCATAGGTATTTGGTTATACTCGCATTTGGCGTCTAACAATGAATAGACTGCATAGCCTGCCGTTGCGTCTACCAATTATAAGCCCTCAAAATAAATAGAGTCAAAACCTTGCGATCAAGTTTTTGGCATCGTTGCTAGGGAAGGCAAGTGCATTCTAAAGATTAAATTGTCGGATACGGGGCAATTATATATATAAAATATGTATATAATTTTTATTATTTGTGTCTAATTTTGTTTTTAGATTTTAAAACATTTATATTATATTACTATTAACATATTTTTCTTGCTTATTCATTGAGTTTTCTTTCTAGCGTGTGCATGCCAAGTAAGCGTAGTTCGGGAGAAAGTTTGGTGTCTTTCGAATCAGAAATAGAATGATTTGGTAGGAGAAGAAAACGGAAAAATAAGAGATACAAAAGAAGGATGGCTGTTCAAGATCTAGTTCAAGATCAACCTCAACCAAGACTCATGGATTATGTTATTCCGACCATCAATGGTAACAGTCAGGGAATTGCTAGACCGCCAATTAATGCAAATCAATTTGAAATCAAACCAGCATTACTTCAAATGATTAGGAATAATGTGCAATACTTTGGTCTACCTAATGAAAATCCAAATACTCACATTGCAAACTTTCTAGAAGTTTGTGATACTTTCAAAATGCCCAATGTCCTTGATGAATTTAAACTTTTCTTATTCCCATGTACGCTCCATGATAAATCGAAAGTTTGGTTGAATTCATTACCCCAAATTCAATCACCACTTGGAATCAATTAGCCCAAGCCTTTCTAACTAAATATTTTCCTTTAGCCAAAACCATAAGACTTAGTAGAGAAATCACTTCCATTACCCAGAAAGATAGTGAATCCTTATACGAAGCCTGGGAACTTTATAAGGAACTTTAGCGAGTTTGTCCTCATCATGGTTTACCTCAGAATGTAATTTTGCAAACTTTCTACAATGGAATAAATCATGCAACAAGAGGAGCAATTGATGCTATGGTTGTGGGATCTCTTATGAAGAAGACTAGTCAATAAGCTTTTGATCTTTTGGAAGATATGGCAAATAACAATAGTACGTGGCTAGTGGAGAGAGCACAAGTAAGTACTACTAATCCTACTCATTCACATGCTGCATCTACATCTTCTAGTTAAGTTAAATAGGTCAATAAGTTAGACTCTATTTCTATTATGCAAGCACAAACATCTGCATTATCTCATAAGATAGACAATATGCATGTAAATAAGAGTAACCCTTTGACATGTGAAAATTGTGGTCAAATTGGACACACTACTTTTGAGTGTAACTTTAACCCATGTGTAGGGGAGCAATTAAGTTATGTTCAAAGTCAAGGGAATTCTTATAGAAATAATGGGAATAATTATAGGAATTCTAATTGGAAGTATGGTGATAATCAACAAAAGAATTACCAAGGTAATGATAGAATAGGGAAATTAACAAGTAAAATAGATAAATTTCTAGAAGGAGTTTGTAATAAGCAATCAGAGTCTGAAGAATGTTACAAAAAGTTAGAAAATAAAATGGATCAAAGGTTTAAAAATCAATCATTTTCCATTCATAATTTGGAGATACAAGTTGGTCAATTAGCAAATGCTACTCCATCTAGAGGGAAAGGCCATTTACCTAGTAACATAGAAAGCAATCCGAAGGAAAATGTGCATGCTATAGCCCTTCATAGTGGTAAATTACTAGATGAACCAAATCCTTCGGATATGCTTGCTAATGATATTGTTGAAGTACCAGATGATTATCTGAGTAAATCAAATGATAAAGCAAGAGGGGATGAACAAACTAAATCCGGAAAGGTTAATCCCCCTCAACCACCATTTCCACATAGAATGAAGAAGAAAAATGAGGATAAGCAATTCATCGAATTCATCAACAAACTTAAAGGTTTGGAAATTAATCTCTCATTCATTGAAGCCATCAGACAGATTCCAACTACTATAAGTTTATTAAAGAACTTTTATCTCGTAAATGTAGTTTAGAAGGAATATCAAAAGTATTTTTAACTGAAGATTGTAGCAAAATAAAAACTGCTACAGTGCTCACTCAACTTAAAGATCCAGGAAGTTTCACAATACCGTGTAAACTTGGAAACATTTCTTTTCCAAAATGTTTATGTGATCTTGGGGATAGTATAAACCTTATGCCTTTATCTATCTTCAAAGAGTTAAAGCTTGATGATGAAGTTAGAAGGACAAATATGGTCTTGCAGTTAGCTGACCAATCTATAAAATGTCCTTATGGCATAATTGAAGATGTACTAGTTAAAGTGGATAAATTTGTTTTTCCGACCGACTTTGTTGTGCTAGATTTTGCATATGATGAAAGATGTCCTATAATTTTAGGAAGACCTTTTATGCATACTGGCAAAGCATCGATAGATGTTTCGAATGGCAAAATTAAGTTAAGGATATGAGATGATATTATTGATTTTTACATGGGTAAAGCTGATAAATATCCAATGGATGAAGATATTTGCATGAAACTTGACTTGATTGATGCTTGCATCCAAGAAGTTGTTAAATTGGATTTCATCCATGAATATGTAGTCAAGGGGTTGAAAAACTCCATTGATCCCTTAATCTCTTATATTTTCCTAATATATATATGTATATATATATATATATAGTATAATACAGTAGTATATTTTTATTTGTTTTTATGTATTAGTATAGTTTTTCAAATAAAAGAAAAGAACAAAATTTTTGGATTTTGGCATATCGCGACCGCGACCTGTTTCGCGCTCATGATTAGTATGGTCTAAACTCTCTATTTCTGTATAAGAGAGAGTCACGATCTGACTGTCTTTCGTGATCATGACTAGTGCGATTTGTACAGTAGTTATTGCTATAACAGCTATAATTTAACGGTTATATTTGATATATATCAGTTAGAAAAGCAATTAATACCCTATTTTCTATATAAATAACCACTTTTCTTAGTTTGTTTGCACAATAACTCTTTTTCACAAATTCAATCCTTTGCGAAAGCAAGTTTACTCTGTTTTCCAAATCAAACACAATTCTTTCTTTCTTGAATTCAATGGCTCATAAGAAGTCTGCAGCAACTAAAGGGAAGAACAAGTTGGTCAACCAACAAAATAAGTATGTATGCCCTTTTCCAATCTATAGTGAAGAAGAAGTTGAGAGATACTTGAGAATAAAGAACTTCGATTTTCACGGTACGCTTTTGTACGATCCTACTTTTACTATTGATGCTGGGATTCATGTGAAAGTAGAGGAGTATTTTTCGCTGTTTGGATTGGAGAAGTTTGTGAATATGCATTTTCCTTTTATCGAGGAATAGGTCCTCGAATTCTTGGTTACTGTTGCAGAAGATGGGGACTTTATGAAAAGGAAATTCAGGAATGGAGGAGAAGAATATAAGTTCACTTTAATGGATTTAATCAAATGGTTCGATTTTGGAGGAACATCTGAGGAGATTGAAAAAGATGAAGATTATGATTTAACGAGTGTTTGGACTGAGTTAATGGGATTGGATCGATACGATGTCAAAAACTCGTCTAAAAAGAATATTCGTAGCAACAGTCTTCTATACCTTTACATGTTTATTTCTCAAAGTCTTTTCTTCCGACATGAAACAACTAAGGTGTCGATGAAAGACTTGGTAATATTGGAGAGTGCGGTTTCGCAATTACGGTCAAAGTTTCTGATGTATATGTTGGAATCCATCACTAGTTTGACTACACATAAAAAGGCTAGAGTTGGAGGTGCAAATACGTTATATGGAATTATTTTGGGAGTGAAGAACAAACTGCCATACCAATTAGTCCTCGAGAGAAATTCAACTTTATGGGAGGAGTATACATGAAAAGAGTGGGTTTAGTTAAGGAAGAAGACTGGAAATTTACATTTCTACAATATGGAGTAAAGGTAAGGAAGCTAAGACCGACAGATGGATCTACTTCTCGAGAAAACCAATTCGATGAAGACAGCAAAATGTTCGTCAACTAACGAAATCCAACATTTCATTGAACCGCAAGTTAAATACATACTTCAAAATGCAAAATTTGGCAATCTCACCGAGTCCTCCAGATTCAAGTTCAGATGAATAAAACGGGTTCAAATTCTTTTTCTTTTGTTTTATTTTCTTTTTAGTTGTGTGTGATTAAGTTTAGATTTTCAATTTTAATAAAGTTTTCCACAACGAGGACATTGTGTTCTTTATTGGGGGGGAGCGTTTGTAAAATAATCCCGAAAATCCAAAAAAATTAAATAAAATTAAAAAAGTTGAAGAATTTGAAATTTTTTTATTTTTGTGTTATTTATACATTATCCATACCTATACTATACTAACATATGTTCCAAGGTTATTATGAGTGTTAGGTATTTCAAGTTTGATGTTAGTGCATATTTCGAACAAAATGTTTCGAGTATGACCACACTTTGAGAGTGTGAGTTTTTTGGCACAACATTTAGCATTTAGCAAGGATGAGTTGTGAGTAACATTCAAAAGCAACATTCCTAGTAAGTTTCGATATACATTTCAATGCAACATGAATTAGTATAAGTTGTATAGTTTTAGTTTAATGCTACCGATAAGTTTAAGTGAAGTAATATCTATAGTGTTCTTACTATGAGTTTTATATGCAAATATCGAATATATCCTATAAGTATTGAGTGTGTTTAAGTGTTGGGAAACTATAGCCATAATAGTTTGAAAGTGATAAATAAAGGATGAGGGTATTGAGAGGAAAATCAAAAGAAAGAGAGGATAGCTAATGAGTTATGCAAAAGGTGAGGAATGGTACAGAGCAGAAACTGCAACCAGTCAATGAGTGAAAAAAGAAAAAGTAGCATATCATGAAAAATGGGTACAAAGTACAAATCTGTACTTCAAACACATATGCTTAAAATAAAAAAATGAGAGAAAGTGGTATGGAGCATAAAATGCAACCACTGAAAAAAGGGGAGAATGGTATGGAGCATAAAATGCAACCACTATATTTTTAGCATCCTAGGTTACCTAAAAATGCGTTGAGATCAAAATTATTCAAATTGTGCTCCCTTTGTCCTTAATACTTTATATTATACTTGAGATAAGGTAATATTCGAGCAAGCATATAACACTTATATGAAGATGCAATTCGGTTGTCCCTCAATTAAGAGAAAAGGTATGCAACTGGACTATATAAATTGCACATTACTAAATTTTGAACTTTTACTTGAACTTTATGCAACGTGGGAATGTGATACTCACTACAATAGTCTTTCACCAAATAAGGTACGAACTTGGATTACTAATTCTATACACTTCTGTTATTTACCTTGTGGACAAGGTAAAAGTTAAGTGTGGGGGTGTGATAAGTGTATATTTACACTTATAATCATGATATTTTCAATCATTAAACATAATGGTTTAAGTCATTTTATACTTCATATAAAAGATTTCATGTGGTATGTATTTGTTTTTGATGCAAATGTAGGTATTAGGTAAATCTTGGAAGTAAAATGATTAAAGTTGGAAATCTATGCAAAAGGAGTGAAAAAGGTGCAAAAAGATGCATGGAACTTAAGGAATTGGCAAAGGATCAAAGATGTTGAAGATCGGTAGAAATCGTAATGAGGAATCATGTGAAAAAGGCATGTCACGACCGTGACACATATATCACGGTCGCTACTTGTTAACCTTCACAACAGAAAGTTGCCAACCAAGTATTCATGGTTGCGACATACATTCACGGTCGCAACCTTGATGGTTTTTGGTAAACTCTTCTCTTCTTTCAACCACCGGATAAGAACGATCAACCGCCACCAACCACCATCAACTATCAGAGGAAAAGACACCTTTTGGAAGATAACCAATCATGAAAAGGTTCCTTTCTATTATAGATGAGATCAAACCAATTCAACCAATCACAATGAAGTAGTGCAACTCTTCGCCAATGGACAAGACCCCTTCTTCTGAACGGATGCAACCCTTCATACTCTATAAATAGAGCTCCAAACTTCATAATTTCATGTGTTGTGGTGTGGTGTGTGGCATATGGTATATGGTGTGTAGTGTGGTATAAGTGTATACATAGTTTTAGAGAGAAAATCATGTAGATTTCGCTTCGTTCTAAGTAAGCGAGAAAATGTATAAGTGATTCAAACCTTATTTCGATCATTAGATTTCTCTACATATTTGAGCGATTGTTGTATAAGTGTAATTGCAAATCACTTATCAATAAAAGTTTTTCGTTCTTCAATATTCGTTTATTCAATATTCAAAAAGAATATCATCCTGGCGGAGGTTTTGTACTAGTCGAGACCGAATTCAAAGCAGATGCAAGAATTGCAGGAATTGATGACTCCCATTAAAGAGTGGATACGGTTTAATCAACTTTCGCTTTCACTTGCATACCTTACAACTTTGCTTTGTTTTCTACTTATACTTTCTATTTCGAAGTTTATGATATGTCTATATGTCATATTGTGTATTTTATGTTAAGTCTTTTATATTAATCAAGTTATATGATTTTGAGTTAACTTTAAGAGTGATTTCGGGGTTAACAAGATTGTGTATAATCACTGGATCTGTGATTATAACGCTATTTAGTGAGCCAACATTTTTGGAATGGTAACTTGCTAAATATGGCTATGTGAGAGCGATCTATATTAAGCATAGTACTATTGTTATCTAGGTTTATACAATCATCTTAATTCTTTTGCACTAGATTTAGAAAAGTCATTTCATGTGTTGCTCTGCAGTGAATAATTGAATATCTTAGTGTCTAGAACCAAATATGTTAAAGTAGTCTAGTGTACGTAATATCTTTGATGATTTTGCATGTTTTCTTTGCTATACTTGTTCGTAGGGATAATCTATACTTATTTCTTATATTCTAATCTATTTATACATTTATCTATTTATTTACCATCATATCCCAACCAACCCAACAACAATAAAATTATCTCTTTTCATTTACCTCATAACTCTAGTTGGTCTTTAAAACCGAATTCCTTTCCTGTGGGATCGATATCTTTTAAATCTACATCAAAACTGTATACTTGCAGTGATAATCATTTTTCTATTTGATAAGCGGTATTGACAACACCTGTTCGTATTTTGAACTTTTATCTTATCGGTAGAAAGGTGGGGAACAAGGTTTTTGTACCTTACAGAATATAAGCCCTCAAAATAAATAGAGTCAAAACCTTGCGATCACCAAGCATTTGTTTATGGCTTTTGGGGTGCCTAGTCAGATTGCATTCCTAAGATCTCTACTTCTCTACCTTTCAACATTGCCTCTTCGGCAATGCTGAATTCCAAGTCTCATACTTCCAGGCAAGCCTCGTTGAAACAATTGTAATAATCGCGGAGGCTTTCTTCTAGGTCTTGTACAATTTCATTGAGACTCCTTGTTACCAATCTAGCTAGGGCGGAGCCTAAAAAATGTTTACAGAATGCGTCGCTCAGCTTGTCCCAGCTCCCTATGGAATTAAGGGGGAGTGAGGGAACCACTGGGCTGCTAGTTCGCCCAACGTGGATGAAAAAGTATCGTCATATATATGCCTCAGTGGCTCCCACCATTTTTATTCGATTTTAAAAGTTTATGGTGTGGTAATTTGGATCATCTTTTTCCATGTATTTGTCAAAGGAGGGTATGTAGATGAGCCTGGGCAAGGTTTGATCAAGAATGTTTTTCTTGAATGGTGAAAAATTGGTCCTCGACATTGCCTCCTGATATGGCACATCCAATTTTGCAAAGACCTTCTTGGTTTTTCTCTCGAACCTTGGGTCATCTTCCTCTTCACTTTCCAGCTCGATAACCCGCTTTAAATTTCTTGTTTTTGGGATCGATTCAGGCTGCATGCCTGTTCCTAACCCTTGGATGGAAGCCAACGTTGGCCCTATGTCTCTAGGCGGAATCTGACCATCTTTCATTGTAGATACTAGCCCTTGGAGTAATGATAATTGAGTTAATTATCCGATCGAGCTCAGTCCCATGGGTTGCATGGTTACGATGTGCGAGGCTACCGAGAATGTCAAGGAGGCGATCTGGGGATTTGTGTGAGGGATGATAGGTGTGAAGGTTGGCTGTGAGATGTTGTAGAGGTGAGGAGGCCTATGTCCTTGGGATAGACTATCAAAATCATCAATGAAGTTACAAGGCGGTATCGTATCCTGTCTAGATACGATCAAGCTAGCTTTGCTCAGGTCACCATATATGACGTCCGAAGAGATGTATGTCTCGATAACTGATTTTCAATATGCGTCCATCTCTTCCGGGGTGATCTTGTATTTTTGCTACAACTGAAGGAGGGGATTATCTGAGTGATGAAGGGGGTTATCTCCTTCGACAAGTTCATCATTATGGGGGCGGTCGCTAGATGTAGGAGTTGGCATCCACGTGACAGTTATTCCCGTGGTAGGAGGATGGTTGTTTGTTCCATTGTGAGCCATTTGAGATTTGGATGGGAACTGAAATTTTTCGATTATCGGAATGTTCTTATGAATAGAAATTCTTGTCTAAGAAAGTAAATTCAGTCTACGCTCATCGCACCAATGTTGAATTAGTCTGGAACGTGGTTCCACGTGTTAACTCTTTGACAGAAGTTTGCTCCAAGTGTTCCTCTCTGTCGTGGTCTGAGGGTTCTTGCAAGATGAAAACCATTGCTATGGGGGACTAGCTATGTGATCGGCGTAGCCTCTTCGATGCTTAAGTTAGACCAGATCTAAGATAGGAGGCAGGGATTTTTTAGTGTTTTTAGAATACGTACTTTTGCATGGTGACCCAAATGACCTTTTTATACTCTATGAACGTCCTCCAGTCTGATCCAAAGTGTGAATCATCCAGAGTTCTAGTTTGAATGGATCTTTATCCTATTGACAGGATAAAGTTTATCTCTAGTGAGAGTTCCAGCCATTGAGGTTTCTTTGTGAACTTAGAATCTCAATCGAATTATTTGTTCCTAAGGCGTCGGGGGATCCAGGCGGACAAGCCGACTCAGCTTGGTTGCCGCCTAGACCCTTCCCTCTTAAGAATTAAGGGAAGGCTTGTCTCTTCCATATTCGGGACGGATGTAATCCTCTTAGATGATCACCGGGTCTTTCGTAGTTAGGGTGGAAAGGGATCCACCTGGATCAGTAGGAACATACCTAGCTTTATTGTAGTATCTTTCCCTGCTCTGGGCGGATATGATCCGTTTAACTATATTTGACTATGTTATTACCCGAAAATAGATTGGTACAGTACGGGCTCGAATTGGGACCATCGCTGGCAAAAGATAGAATGTATGTCATCTTTTTCATGGATTAGGATTTTACTTCTAACTGACCTATTTTATAGGCTCAGTTCAATTTTTATTAGTTAAATTTATTCCTGTTTATTATTACCTTATATAAATAAACTTTAACAAAGTTAAAATTATAACTATGCCCAATTGGTTAAATTTAAGTCACCGAAACTGTATAAAATAAGTTTCAATTAGATAAAATTAAATATATATATATTTATACTAACATGAAACTTGAGATGCAAAGTTCAACATTCAAAATAAGAGTATAGAAAAAAAACATTTATACTAATATGTTTCATACAATGAAAACTTTGAATCATTACTTAATAATATTATTTTATCAAATTGTTTCAATGTTTAATGTTAAATAAATTTAAAGTTTTGATATATAATTTAAAAAGTCTATCACATTACATCATAAATCCTAAGAAAATAAACATCAAACTTGAGATGCAATGTTCAACATTCAAAATAAGAGTATAGATAAAAACATCAGACTCAACAATATCATGTTGTTCTTCCATTTATGTACATAACCTTTAAGGTTGCAAGGTTTGTTATATAAGAAAAAAAAGATTCGGAATAAGTCCCTATACATATGACATATAATATAAACTATAATTTTTTATTAAATATAGAAAATATTTGGAGGTTTCGAGAATAATTAGAGAAACATTCGAGGATTTTTCAATGGATGTATATCGGTGTCGGGTTCGGGGATTTATCGGATTGGGGAGTGCATTCCCCATCTCCATATCCATTAAGGTTTAGGGTACGAAAAATTCTCCACTCCCTACCCATGGGGAATTCTTATTGGGGATTCCCACATCCTTATCAGAGCGGATCTCTGTTGGATTCGGAGTTTTGGGCCCCATTTTCATCCCTAATGACAACATAGAACTGGGGGAGCTATGAGCTAGAGTTAATTTGGATGATGAGGCTGAGTGGGAAGAGGGAGACAGATTTATTTATGAAGATGATAATGTGGTTATGCCAGAAACTTGTAAGAGTTTCTGCTTACTTGCAAAACTGATCACTGATAGGCCGATTAACACAAAGTTCTTCAAAGAGGTAATGACTGGGGTTTGGCATCTAGTTTAGGGCATAGTAATTAAAGAACTTAAGCTGTTTCTCTTTTATCTACAACTCTACCATGAATTTGATGTAACTCGAATTGTGTTAGAAGGACCTCGATCTTTTGAGCAAAAGTTAATAGTGAGTAATCACTTCGACTTAGGGATGCAACCACAAGTAGTCCCAATGCGGGAGGCAAAATTTTGGATTCATGTTCATGATTTATAGGCATGTTTTTGGATAAGTAAGGTTGTAGAAAATATTAGAAAGTATATTGGTTCTTTTATTTGCTGTGATAAGCGATCCCTTAATGACTCGTAAAGGGCATATATGAGGGTTAGAGTGGCGGTGGATGTTCGAAAGCCTTAAAAATGTGGCTAGCACTTGAAAAAGGCAAGTGGAGAATGGAACTATATTCGGTTTCACTATGAAAAACTTCTAAACTTCTGTTTCTTTAATGGAATAATAGGATATGTTGACAAATTTTGTGAAACTAAGTTTGATGCACCGGTTGAATCTAGAAAGTTGAAGTATGACCATTCAACATGCGTGAATATGAAGGTTTAGACAAAGAGCCAAAGGGAGAAGTGGATGCCGAAAAGGAATGGGAAGAGTACAATGGAACTTGAGGTTGGGGAGGATAATGTGAATACTTTGGCTAATAATACCAAAGAGCAGGTTGATGTGGGAGGAATAAAGGCTGGAATCGAAATAGTAATAAAGGAGAATGAGAATATGCTAGTGCATAATATGGATGGGTAGCAGGTTATTTTGAAAGAAAGACAGATTATGAGGGTGACTCGAATCACAAAAATGAAACTAGCCAAGGGGCCTAATGATGGCTATCAATCAATAGAGTCGGAGGACATGGAATGCGGTTTGGAGCTAAAGAGGAAGAGAGTTTATATGATCCAAAGTATGACAACTATGATTTCAAAGTTATCAGAAATTTCTAGTAGCTCTTTTTTTATCAGTGGAAGTGGATTCTGTCGTAGAACAGACCCGCCAAGAATTATGAGTCTTCTATGTTAGAATTGTTGCAGTCTTGACCCAATTGCAACAATTCAAGAGCTTAAATGGTTGGTGGGCTATTATCATCCTAATGTTGTTTTTCTTTCATAAACTAGATGTGCTAGGAGGCATATTGAAGATGTATGCAAGCAAGCAGGTTTTGATCAGTCATTTATGGTTCAAGGAATTGGTTCAGGGGGTGGCTTTACGATGTTATGGAAATCGAATACAAAAATTTCTTTACATAGCTTTAGTCATTCATATATTGATGTGGGAGTTGATTTAGGCGGACATTTGTGGCATTTACATGATTTTATACAAATCCAAGGAAACACTTATAATTTAATTCATGGGATTTGCTTCGTCAATTGGTACAAGCTCATGATGTATCATGGGTGTTTATGGGTGATTTTAATAAACTTTTAGCTCATAATGAGAAGTGGGGAGGCGTTGCTCCTTCTCTTTCATAGATTTCTAATTTCCAACAATCGCTAAGTGATTGTAACCTTTCAGATATGGGGTTTAGTAGCTATCATTTTGAGTGGGAGTGAACTAGATTGGGGGAAGTTGTGTTAAGGGAGAGTCTTGATCATGGTGTGGCGAATCAAGGTTGGTTTGAGTTATTCCTAGAGTATACAGTTTGACATGTTTAATATTTCGTCAAGTGACCATGTCACTCTCCTCTTGAAGTTAACGAGTGGACCAAACCATAGGGAGCGAATTTTCAGATATTGTAACGATTGGAGCGAGTGGGATGATTTTAGGGAGTTAGTGAGAAACAAATGAAATGCTGAAGATGGTCAGAATGTGCATGAAAAGTTCACTCATGTTTTGGCAACCCTTCAAGAGTGAGGTAAACATCATCGTGATAATTTTAAGAAGCAGATTACAGATTGTCAAAAGGAAATTGATGTCAACAAGAAAAGTTTTGATTTGGCTGCTAGTAGACGATACCTTCAAGCATGCTCTTGACTCAATGATCTCCACAAGGAAATAGAAATTTATTGGAGACAAAGATCCCATGTTTGTTAGCTTAATCTTGGCGATAGAAACACCCACTTTTTCCATAGATATGGTTAAGCTAGGAAGAAGAATAATATTGAGTTCTTGATAGATGGTGACGGGCATCGTAGGGAGTGGATCGGGGATATGCAAGAGTATATTGTTGATTTTTACAAGTCTCTTTTTACTAGTGCAGGGGATTTGGACCTTTTGTTTGTAAATCACATTGAGTCAAGGGTAACCACGAAGCAATATGATGCTCTCTATTATGCTGTGACAAAAGAGGAAGTTAAAGTAGTGGTATTTGATGTTCACCCGGATAAGGCTTCTAGCCTCGATGGCTTTAACCCAAGTTTCTATCAAACTTACTACCATATTATTGGTGTTGATATTTATCGTTATGTCTCTGATATTTTGATATTTTCTGTAATGCCTAATGATTTGGTTAGTACGTCAATTATTCTTATTCCTAAAATTAACAAGGCAACTAGTATCTCTAATTTTAGATCTATTGCTCTTTGTAGTGTTCTCTATCAAATTCTTTCAAATATCCTAGCAAATAGGCTAAAGTGTGTCCTCCACGAGGTTGTGTCTGAAAACCAAAGTGCGTTCTTACCCGGGCGACTTATCATTGATAATGTGCTGATTCCGTATGAGGTTGTCACGCCCTTCATCGTAAAATTAGTGGTTTTGAGGGATTTGCATCCTTGAAGCTTGACATGGAAAAAGCTTATGATCAAATCAAGTGCCCTTATCTAAAGGATATGTTATCTAAAATGGGTTTCTCGGATATGTGGATAAAGTGGACGGTTATGTGTATCTTTTCGGTTTTTTACTCAATTACTTCTAGTGGCCGTAATTTTGGTTCTATTATCCCTTAACGGGGTCTTCGACAAGGGGCTCCCATCTCTCCATATTTGTTTATTCTTTATGCACAAGGTCTTTCTGTTGCTCATTCTACCCTTGAGAGGGAGAGGAAAATTCACAGCTTCTTAGTTGCGAGAAACACCCCACCTATCTCGCATCTCTTTTTAAGGATGATAGTTTGTTATTCTTTCGCTCAAACTTGTGTGAGTGTCAGTATTCTTGGTTAACCAAGATATTAATTAAACATGCAAAGTTGCAAGGTGGAATTTTTAAAATTAAAATTAAACATGCAAAGGATTTTCTAAGCATGCCATGATTGATATAATCTAAGTTGAAATGTTCTATAGATCCTATTAGGTTTATAAAACTTATTAAGAGAAACCTAGCATCTAAGTTAAGAGCATTACCCAATTGATGCGTGCCTTTCCCTTGGCGCGGCGTTCCTTTAGAGTAATTCGGTAGAATTCGTTAGCACTAGCTTCCAATTTAGGATAGTCTCTACGATTGATTTACACGGAACTTCACCGACCAAAACCTTCGTTGAGGCAGAACTCGTTGGTAGACATTAGCTACTAGACAGCTCGAAGACCAACCTGAAAATATTAATTGAGAAGGCTGACTTCAAAAAGAAATAACCTTCTAAAGAATTCTTGCGATGTACCAGCTCGCGTGTTCAATGATGATGGCTTTTCAGGATTTTTATCCTTGAATCACATGATTTTCGGCTTCAAATGGGAGTCTTCCTCGTCTCTGAATTTAAAAGGACTTTTCTAATTTTTTTCCTTTAATTCGGAAATTAATTAAAAAATACAAAAATACATAAAAAAAATTAAAAAAAACACCGCGAAAAACCGGATCTGGGGCCTGCGTCGCTAAAGGTTGGCAAGGAAATCCTCGCAAAAAAAAAAAGCTTTGGCGAGGCAGCCTCGCCAAGGACATAGCGAGGAGCCTCGCCAAAATTTTCTCATGCGAGACCCTTCGCTAGAAAAACTTTCCTTTTTTGGATTTCTGATAGTGTATAATTACACTTATTATCATTATAATTTTATAATATAAACACTATAGTTTTAGTCATTTTTATACTTCATATAAAAGATTTCACGTGGTATGTAGTTGTTTTTTTATGCAAATGCAGATACTAGGTAAATCTTGGGAGTAAAATGAACTAA
>CATIWQ010125610.1:0-15982 GCA_949673415.1 Euphorbia schlechtendalii | reverse complement strand
AAGGGTTAGACTGTTGCATTTTTTGCCAAGTTAAGGGGTAACCGATCCTTTTGAAAATTGAATGTGACATTCATTTTTTTGAACCAAGTTTAAGGGGTATCGATACTTTTCAATTTTTTTTATGATAATTACTGTATTTTTCACATGTAAATGAAAGAATAAAACCATTCCGAGTTTTAAAGAGATGCTTGATGATATACACTTTTGCTTGATAATACTTCACTCAATAATATTTTTCGTGAAAATATACATATACTTTTTATTAACATTATAAATTTTAAACGTGTTGTTCATAAAGTGTATAAAAGTATATTTGGAATAAGGTATAGGTTATGATTTACTTTAGTCTTTAATAAAGTAACCTTCGTTATCATGAATGGTCACACCACTCTATTTGAGCAAAGTGACGGTGAATTTATTAAAATATCGAATATGCCGTGAAATAAAAATAGCATACAATTAGGTGATACATAATTGAAATTGAAGGGCTGATCTGTAATAAGAATTCAATTTAGAAGGCCCCACGAGTAATTTACTCAATTAATTCCAAATGATAATTGCCGGGAAAAACCCTTGAACTCTCCCCAAACAAACTAAAAAGCACCGCGAGACAAATTTCATCGGAGATAAGCAGCAACGGTGAACAAAGAAGATCGGCTTTCAAGTATCGATTGGAATATTGTACTGTAAGAGGAACAATTTATTGCTTTTGATTTGATAATTCCCTTCTTTTATATAAGTTTTCATCAATATGAATCTACTCGTGATTGCTCTCTTCTTTCCGTGGAATTTCCTACTGTGAGGGTAGCTTCACTGTATAGTAATGTTTTTTTTCTTCATAAATACTGTATACTATTGTTATATTATTAAACGCAGGAGGGATTTGCTTGTTGTTCATGATTTCACGAGTGTATCGGTTGAGAGATAAAAAAAATAACTATACCTTCAAATTACCGTCTTGTATTGAATTAGAATAGTTTAATGTCAATACGGGTACGTATCAAAATAAAGTTTTTCTCTTCCTGCTAATCTTGGTGTTGGGGCATTTGAGAAGAATGTTGATAAGGAATAGGGAAGTGACATGGGAGTAAAGATCAATTGTTGGGTTTTACTAATGAATTTTCTCCGTTTTTAATTTTGAATAGATAGTAGGTCTCCTTCTTGTTTTGTGGAAACTAGAGACTTTTGACTAACCAAATCTTTCGAAATTCTTCAATGATTCATAGGCTTTCCTTGTTAATTTCACAAATTCATTTCTATCTGTATTGATTTTATATTTGTTGGTTTGCTTTTTATGTGCAGTTTGAATACCATATCATTTTAAAGTAGAGTTGGTAGTTGCAAAAACGGTAGTATCATTTCCTCACTATTTGAAAATTAACCTTCGGAAACACAGAGTCAGAACTCCTAGTCTTGTTTGATCAATACCAAAATCCACTTTCTTGCATTTTCTTACTAAGCATTGTACATTTTCTTTTTAATAAGGTTGATGAATGCCATCTTAGAGCTAGGGGAACTGAACAATCCCAGGATTTAAGCTCTCTTGAATGGTTTAATTGGTTCATAACTTCTGCTGACTGATTTATATTTTTAATTAGTTGTGGTTGAATGCTTTTCAGGTTATTTTGTGAGCTTGTGTTAAATACTAATAGTTGTTAAATTGCTAAATAGTAAATTGACATTGCCTCTTGGGTTGAACAGTAATTCTTGTTTCTGTAAACAATGTCATATGAGCTGAACCATTGTCAAAACCTACCAGAATTTTTTTTTTAACTTTGATGATCTTATGGGCAATTTTAGTTTTTCTGAAACATGCTTAGCTTTTTGTGTGTGATCTGAAGAAACTAGTTTCTATTATTGAGACTGCTGTTCCTATGAATGTTGACTCTGTTATATGAAATTTTATAAAGGGCTATAGATATACTAATTTTATTTTTGTTTTCATTTTTTT
The DNA here is from genome assembly GCA_949673415.1 of Euphorbia schlechtendalii. Classification (NCBI taxonomy): domain Eukaryota; kingdom Viridiplantae; phylum Streptophyta; class Magnoliopsida; order Malpighiales; family Euphorbiaceae; genus Euphorbia; species Euphorbia schlechtendalii. The sequence goes on along the minus strand of CATIWQ010125610.1, from coordinate 14,031 downwards.
GGCTACTTTTCAGCAGCAGCAGCAGCATAGTACTGTAGAATAGACTCACTGAGTGGTCGCAAGATGACTGGAAGTTTTGCATATAGTAGCTTGGCCACTAAAACAAAGAATCTGGTAGTTGGTAGTGGACTGTCTGGTTTTGTTTTGGGGGTGTATTACTACTCCATGAAAGCTGTGGGAGAGTCAGATGAGCTACAGGTTGCAATAGATAAGTTTGAAAGCCAGAAGAACAAACAAGATGCTTGATTGATGCATCTTTTGATCTCACATAATGATGTAAATCATAACTCCAATAAACTTCGGATCAACCCCTTTTCTTTGTCCTTTTCTTTGTCTTTGCAGTTGTACCATTTTAGCAAGTTGGTTTCATGGATAAATTCAACAAGAAAATAAACGAGCTGAGTTTTTTTCCTGGTAGTATGTGTATGTATTTATATGGATTGAGAGCATTATATTTATGACTTATCAACTTTGGTGTTCGTAATGTCTTGATTGCACAGGCTGCTACAGTGATTATTTTTAAAAAAAATTATTACTCACTTCAATCTCATAAATGGTTAAATCTCCGGGAGTTATAAAAGTTTGTAGTTTTATGAAGAAAGAAGAGCTTGACAAAATCAGATAAATATAAAAAAAAGACATGGAAATGTTGAAGATTTATGTATCAAGAGCATGCAAGTTACAGATTTTTTTTCAGAATTCCAGCTGAGTTATTTTGAAGGAACGGAATTTCAGCTGTAAATAAATCCAAGCAACATTATTATGTTGAGCTTCTGAAGTGATAATGGATTTCTCAATAATTAGTGAATAACGAATGTGAAAACAACCCATAAAAATGTAATATCATCTAGATATATCACCATTGGTGGCTGCACCGTTTGCTCTAAAATTTTCTGTTTAATGAAAGGTGTGTTTACATTAACAAATGGCCCTAACATAAGGTAACTTCAGAGAAGGAGCATTATTTTGTACTTAAATGTCACCAAAACAATTCACTTCAATCAGTAAAATGACTGGAATTCAACCTCTCCATGCACGAAACAAAAGTTGATATTTAATTTGGCAAAAACTGTAATAGGAAATAATTGGTAGATATATCCATCTCAATGGACCATTCACGGAACAATATTGGCACCTAACCAAAGTAAGAAGGATTAGTTTAATCTGTAATGGACAGAGATGTTTTGAGTCTTCCAACCAAATGTGGCAGGCTGTTGAGGTTGTCCTGAATCGACTGGTCCACACATGACTCAAGAGCTTTCACCGCGTCAGATCCAATCTGTTGGAGCTTAGCTGCCTCAAATTTGTCTTGGCACACCATCAATGACCTATTCAGCCTTTCCTGCATTGAACACAATATCACTATCAAGTTATACACTATCATGAAAAGCTATTCCTGAAATACTTGTATGCATATCTGTATCGAATTAGAACAGAAATAGGCTAAGCCAGCTAAAAGATTACTCATAAAAGAGTTTCAGTCTTAGAACAGTGGACAGAATTATAGGTATATTGACCATCAACGATCTGATGACTAGTTAGTTTCTCAGTTGTGTTCTTTTGTTTCATAGATACGGTACTGCAGCAGTACAAGGGGAAAAGGAAGAAAATGAAACATAAGTGGAATCCTCTCTTTGATACGAAAGTAAAGAGTTTTTGTCACTGAATTAGTCCAGGCAAGAACTTCTAAAGGTACCTCATGGCTACTGTAAATTTTTTTTTTGTAAGTAACAGTTTGAAAAAATTGAATGAAACATAACTTATGGAATACATGGAAAATAACTACTTCCGTGGTCCGAATCCCGTAATTTGGATATTCCATCAATCACAATCAAACCGATGCCATATAATTAATAGTAGTCTAGTCAGTTAAATACAGCTGCAGTTCACCCATTCCCCATTTCGAGATAGCAGTACAAGTAGGCATCGTAGAAAATCACAGCAAACATGCACCGGCAATTGGAACTTATAGAATATATCTATTGGCCTAGAGATTTAAGTGTAACTCTTGATAAGCATAGTTAATAAAGTTTGAATGTGAACATTTGTAGTCTAAAATGACAGGTTTCTGATTTTGTTTACCATGTAGTATTTGACTGTAAAAGGAGCAACCCCAAATTGAGTTTAGATACCGCACCCAAAGACATAGCTAATCACAGAGTCTCCAATAGTTTCTGACCAGAATTCAAATACAAATTTCACTTTACACTGAAAATAGATTTCAACTAAAATTCTGTTCTAGCAGAGTCATTTCCGTCCTATGATCATTTTTAATTTCACATGAAATTTTGTTCGATAAAAAATATTCAGAGAAATAAATATCTTACTTGAAACTTGGCCATCTCGTTCTCAAACAGATGTTGAGCATTGACGACAGGTACACTGCAATTCTCAACACAACTGCCTATCTCTTCCTGCTTTCTTTGCCTATCAAAGCATTCATACGCACACTTGAAGTATGCTTGCTGCAAGAATTTATGTTTCAATCACTATACATAAGGACAAAATAAAGATAGGGTTTTCTATAGAATTTGGCGATTAAAAAATCAACAATGTGTCCGTGAATTTTCAATTTAAGCCAAAAAAATCTCCAACCAATACTGTTTTTTGGATAGCCAGAAGAAACCTAATAAACTTACAACCAAGGAAACAAATTAGATGGCTAACCTGGAGAGTAAAATTGACATGATCTTGGATGGGAGCAAGGTGGGTCTGGGCAGCTGCATTAACATCATTGAGCTTCTTCCTCATTCTCTCTGATACCATTTTCTTTTCAATTGCTGCTATATGATCCATTATTTTCGTAAATTGAAGAAATTGTTGCCAATCAGAGGGATGCCACCAGGATTGTTGCCTTTGGTGTTGAAATTGCCGACCGAGTATAGGGTTTTAAAGGGTTTTTGGTATTGACTACAGAAAAAGTCACAAGCGGCTCGGGTCGAAAAGTTATTTATAACCTGTATCCAGGCCCATTTTTACATAACGAGTTCAAAGTTTGGATTTTTATCCAGTCTCCTTCCCGGTATCTTCCTTTGAATTACCAGTCAAAAACCCTCGATCAATAACCTCACTCTTCCACTTGAGGGGCAAATGGAAGCCAAAGCGAGCAATCCGATTTGCGATGAAATCCCCACTCTCATCTCCTCTTTCGTTGACACATTCGTCGATTTCTCGGTCAGCGGTGGTCTTTTCTTGCCCTCTCTGGATTCTCAAAGTCAACAACCTACTCATAATGTAACCTCGGATTTAAGAACTCATTATCCCTCTCCTAAGCGCCTGGTTGCAATCGGAGATTTACATGGCGATCTGGAGAAAACCAAAGAAGCATTTAGGCTAGCAAGCTTGATTGATGGCTCTGGTCGGTGGTCGGGAGGATCTACGACTGTGGTTCAAATTGGGGATGTACTCGATCGAGGTGGAGAGGAGCTAAAAATCCTTTATTTTCTAGAGAAAGTGAAAAGAGAAGCAATGAAAGCCGGGGGCAATTTGATAACTATGAATGGGAACCACGAGATAATGAATGTAGAAGGCGATTTCAGATTCGCAACAAAATTAGGGTTGGAGGAGTTTTCAGATTGGGCATATTGGTACTCTTTAGGTAACAAAATGAAGTCTTTATGCAACGGATTGGAAAAGCAAAAGGATATCTTCGAAGGGATCCCTTCCCGTTTCAGAGGTGTCAAAGAAGAGTTCTTTAATGGCATTAGAGCAAGAATTGCTGCACTAAGACCAGATGGCCCTATTGCTAACAAGTTCTTGTCAAAGAATTTGACAGTTCTAGTAATTGGAGATTCAATATTCGTCCATGGTGGATTATTAGCAGAACATGTAGAATATGGATTGGAGAGAATGAACAAAGAAGTAAGGGATTGGATTTCTGGATTAGCACAGAAATCTGCTCCGCGATATTGCAGGGGAAGGGATGCAGTGGTTTGGTTAAGGAGATTCTCACATGAGGCACCCAAGAATTGTGATTGCTCAGCTTTGGAGCATGTTCTTGCTACAGTTCCAGGGGTGAAGAGGATGATAATGGGGCACACAATTCAGCAAGCTGGGATTAATGGGATTTGCAACAACAAGGCAATAAGAATTGATGTGGGAATGTCAAAAGGTTGCACGAATGGATTGCCTGAAGTTTTGGAGATCAATGAGAAATCGGAGTTGAGGATACTAACATCAAATCCCTGGTATCAGAACAAGCACAAGTCTAATTTGGAAATGGAGGCTGATAGGAAGAAGGAAGGTGGCCGGGAGTTGCTAGCTTAAAGGAATCAAGCATGGAAGAAACATTGTTTAGCAGACTCATGGATTGCAAAGCAATCAAAGCTTATTCAAGTTCAGTCCTTTAACTAATAACTGTTTTCCGTTGGATGGACTCTGTAATTTGAACTTAAAAATTTCAGGCATTCAAATTTTAGATTATTGATTAGTGATGTTGTCTTGTGGATGTGATGGTGAGCTAGCTCAATTTGAGGGCTAAACTCTACTATGAATTTTCATTAAATATTTTGTCAGCACCTAATTTATGAAAAATGTAAATATATTGAACTTTTTTGATATAGTTTCCTGGATGGTTAATCTATTTTTATGTATCAATTAATGGGTGTATATCAATAGTTGCTAAATTTTTTCTTATAATAATAGCAATTTGTATTTGGCTGCGTTAATAACTATGATTTGAATAAAATAGATAAGTTCTTCTCGTACTTGGTTATAATCTACTTACAAACTTTTTGGATGAATCTCTCGTTTAAAGTTGCCATTGAACTGTCAAAAGAGATTTGTTGTGTCATGTTTTGACCATGTTCGAATGCTCAATTATAATAGGAACCGGTACTCAAGATCTTTCTTTCGCATAAATAAACGTGTCTTATAAATTATTAGAATAAAATCTAATGCATGTGAGCGTCCTGTGTGATTCCCAAGTTTCAAATGTGAATATCGACAAATCTGTGTAACTTAACCTCCTAGAATTGGATTTGTATGGTCTCAAGTCGGACAACGCAACATGTTGAAGATTAGAAAGTCAAACCAACCTAGCATTATTCTTTACGAAAATCATTTACTTTAATGTATCTTAATATCCTCGTTAATACAACAAATCCTAAGAGCATCTTTAGTAACTTGTGAATTCCAAATCTAAGTGTTATGTAAAATAGAAGTTGTTTTTTATGATATGTTAATAGTCTTAAAAATAAATAATGTTATTCATATGATAATAATAGTAGATTGTCTATTCCATTTTAAAGTGTAATTATTGTAGACAATGTCTATTTGGTTGTCTACATTTAAACAATAAAGCAAACATTGTTTACAGTTAATGATGATATATAGTTATCACAAATTGGCTAGACAAGTAACTAAAGATACATTTTTCAAATTGATTATCTATCTTTTCCGATATGTCAAAACAATTTGTGCAATAAACAAGTAGCTAAAATGCTCTAATAAATTTAGAGATGGCAACGGATCCCGGACCCGGTCCGGATCCGTGGATCTGAATCCGTTTTTAAGGGTCCGGATCTCGATTTTATGGACCCGTCGGATCCGGGTCCGGGTCCAGGAAACGGGTCTGGGTCTGGGTAATGAAACCCGGATCCGTATTTAAATATTAATTGTATTTTTTTATTTATTATTTATCCTGAAAATATTGGATAATTAATATTATTTGATATCCACGTAAATCCAATTGCATAAACATAATTAAATGAGCATGTAAATTATTTAAAATAAGGTGAAATGTACAAGTATGAAAGCTGAAACTAAGAATTTAATGTTAATTACATGGACCCGTTTTGGACCCGGATCCCTGGGATCCGTCGGATCCGGATCCGTAAACCATGGACCCGCCGGATCCAGGTCGGATCCGGGCCGGGTCCAAGCCGGACCCGGCCCGTTACCATCCTTAAATATATTAAACCTAAAACTAAAAAAGTCAAATTTCAATATGCAATTGGAAACACAAAATTTTCAAAACAACAAACCCAATCTCAATTTGATTTCATGGACAACAATATGGGTGTTTCTGATTTTATTTGTAATAGAACCTGGGATATTGATACGATTCATGAGTTTTTTTGAGGAGAATGAGGCTGCAATCATACTCAAAACACATTTGCCCCATGATCCGATGATAGACATAGCTTATTAATCCTTTGAAACACATGGAAACTATACCGTTAAGTCGGCATATCGTAATATTATGGGAATCCCGATTGTTAGTAATCATATTAACCCGTTTTGTTGGAACTATGTGTGGGGTATAAAGTTCACGTCTAAAATTTGTGTTTTCATTTGGCGACTGCTTAATGATATTTTGCCCTGTCGAGTCAATTTGGCCAGCCGCAATTGTGTTGAGGATGCAATCTGTCAAACATGTTCTACTGGTTTAGAAAGTGTTGTCCATGTTTTTTTCCATTGCTCTTACGCTCGAATTGTATGGACTCGGTGTAAGAAAAAAATTGGAAAAGTAACGAAGTTGTTATGAAACGAAAGACTGAGTCGTGCAAAAAGACACTGTCCTTAAAGGATTTCGGTATATCCTTCCAAGATTAAACAGCCTCTTCCAAAAATATATATTTTGGGGACAAGACCAGAAAGTTTGAAAATATATCCAAAAAGTAAGAGCAAGAGAAGAAAAGCTTTTGCTTGTATTCTTTGTTTTTTTTTTTTTTGTGTATTGAGAAAGAACAAAAACCTTGCTTTTATAGGCAAACAAAAAACAAACCGTTGAAGGACATTAAAATGCAAAATTTAAGACTAGTTAAGATACGGTTATAAGAATAATACAGTTTGAAGTTTTCAATTTCAATTTGAAAAACAAAACCGTAAATATAAATAGCATTAAACATGGCCTTTAAAATTTAGTCAATGAAGACTAAAAGACAAAACTGCAAATTAAAGTGTACAGATCCATAGTAATATAATATATATTAACATATATAATATAATATATATTATAATATATGATATACCATATGAATGCACAGATCCATTCATATAATCGGGCTTTAATATGGATTATTTACTACACAGGCCTTTTGCACTAGAAACGGGTTTTTGGGTCGTTTCTCTCATATATGTGTGGGCTCAAAAAAGTATATCAAATAATTTAATAAGTCCATTTAACTAAACCCATTATAAAATGTTTCGATTAAAGCAAAAGTGCGGGATAGTTATCTTTTGAAATAACTAAAATAATCCAACACTCGGTTCAATCCGAATTTTTCATTACCTCTATCTGATGATATTCATGAGATTTTATATGATTGGTTTCGCAGCAGACCGATCTCTTTTGTGCAGAATGCTTGCTGTTTGCTTTGGTCGTTATGGTCGGTAAGAAATAAAAGAATTTTCCAGCTGATCCACTCCCATTCGAGCGCTAAGATCCGGTTTACAGTGACGCTGACGTCATCTGCAAGGGCTGTGGGGAGGTCGACCTAGCAGCTCAATGGCCTCGCCTCTTCAAGCACAAAACCGCCTTACCTTGCTGCTTCGGGAGGTCAATTTGCAGGCCAGACAAGCTGGGAGCCGTCGCATATCCCCTTCCTAAAATGCAACGTAGATGCGATTATTTTTAATGATGGTACGGCGAGGACTTGCGGTGTAATCGTTCGCAACTTTGTGGGCTCTTTAATTTGTGCGAAAGCTGGTGTTCTCCCTTTATCAAACGTTTATTCTCGAAAGCGGAAACTCTCTCGGTTAGGGAGGCATTATCATGGATGAAGCTGAGTGGCTATTTACATTTAATAATTAAAACTGATAATCAAGTGTTGCATAATTTGCTTTTTAATAATAATCCTGACTATTCTTATATTAGTGCCGTTATTGATGATTGTAAGACTCTTACTCATGAGTTTATCTCGTGTTTATTTAATTGGGTTAGGCGAGATTTTAATATTATTGCTCATCCACCGATTCATAAAAAAACCCGGATTTAATAGTAAAGCAAACCATGGCCAAATCTCCAACAGACAGATTTCTTTAACCAACAATTTCGAAGCTAAGAACCAACCTATTTAAAATAAAGCTTCTTCCCTGTTGAGAGCAAAGCAAACCCAAGCCGAAAAAACATGGATGGGGTCTCTTAACAGGTTGTAGTGCGGCGACTGCTCCTGGATCCATACGAAACCTCCTTCTCATCAAAATACACTAGCTTAATCGGCCTAAAGGGTCCGGTCACCGGAGATTGCGAAACTGACGGTTAAGGGCATAGTTCTTAAAACCTTACAAATTGAGAGCCAAAGCTGTGAGAATATGGGCATTATTCAGCTTGTTTGGCTTACGGTCTAACCGGATTTGAGGAAAGGCGACGAAGTGGCTCTTGGCTTGGCTCCGGTACGGCGGTGGTATGCTTCACCATTTTTGATTGATTATTCTTTTTTATTTTGAATTTTGATACTGCTAATCAAAAGCAAATTGAGCCCTTCATGTAATAGAGTATAATTGTCGGTGGATTGATTATTTTTTATATTGAATTTTGGGACTAAGATTTTGTTTGGGAGCATACGTATTGTGAGAATAATAAAGGAAAGGAAATAGAGGGATGGATAAATAATGGATGGTATATTGAAATATAAAAAATTGAATATTTTTGTGTTTGGGAAGAATAGATGATTTTTTAAAAGAAATTACATGTAAAATTACTTATATGTTCCTTGTTATTGAACATATTTATAAATAAATTAAAATAAAAAGGTTGAAATGGTCGATGTAAATAATTAATTGAGATCATTCCATCATATCCCATCAAATTGGTGGGATCAAAAATAAAGGAAAGAGTTGTATTCAGAGTAAAGTATTACCTTGATTTCCAGTCAAATTTTATTCATATTTTTATCCCAAATAAAAAAAACCTTTTACTTACTTTCCCATCCCATCAAAACCCTCGAATCAAGCGAAGCCTAGATGGCATTATTTTTGTTGTTAGAGATTGAATAGGTAGAGTCGGAGTAAAAGTCAAAAGAGAAAGATAAAGAGAAAAGGACAATTAAAAGTGAGAAAAATAATTAAAAAATAAAATTTCAAGTCTAAATTCCAACATACTCACTCAAAAAAGTCAAGATTTCACATCATCTGATGAGAAGGATTATATTCAATGTTATCAATACCGTACCGGACACGATACTGGTGAAGTTAATGGTATGCGATATGATCGATATTATCGGTGGTAATACTGGATTAATAAATTTTTTTTTAAATAATGTAGTATTTAAATAATAAATATCCTTAACAAATTTTCAAATTTTAATTCTAACAAATCTTTATGAATTCTAGGATTTTACTTCTTTTATTTTGATTTTGAAAGGAAATGTAACGATAAAAACAAAGAACTTGAAAGGAAAGCTTTTAAATTAAAGTTTGAAATTTTTTTTTAAATACCGGTTTAACCGGTATTGTACCGGTATTTTACCGGTAGGATGCGGTTTTCTTCAAAACCGGTAAAGTATTTCAAACCGACCATATACCCGGCCGATACCCGGTTTTACAGGTTGAACCGACCGGTACGGTACGGTTTCAATAACACTGATTATATTAATCATTGTTAAGAGATTTCTGAAGTAGTTCGTGGATTCCAAATCTAGGTGTCATGTGTAGTAGAAGTTTATTTTGATGATTTAATGATAGTTTTAAAAATAGAAAATATATATTCATAAAATAAGAATAATAGATGATCTATTCAATTTTTAAAGTGTATTTATTGTAAATAATGTTTATTTGGTTGTCTATATCTAAACAATCAAATAGAAATTGTCTACGATTAATGATAACACACAGTTATCACATCATATAGGGAAGATGGGCTAGACAAGCTACTAAAGATGCATTTTTAATTTGATTGTCTATTACTTCTTATGTGTCAAGACAATTTGTCGAATAAAGAAGCTATTAAACATCTTTAACATCTTTAGAATGCAGAGAGTCACGTTTGTAATTTTAAGATAGACATATGTTTCTTTGTGTTAACTTGAGAAGGTTACATACGTGTTAGGCTTTAAATATTTTAAAAAAATTATATAAGTAGATTTATGAGACATATCATTTGGAGAAAGTTCTTCAAGACCTAGTGTGCCTATTATAAATTCTAGCACTATAAGCTCAACATTAATTTTAAAATTACCCATTTGCAAAGAAAAAATTTTCACAATTCCTATTTTACAAAGTAGTCAAAATACAAGGCATGTTTTGTCAGTTTACCCTAAATATTAATTTTAATATTTTTTTTGAAATTTTAAACTTTTAAGTGGTATAAATTCTTTTATACTAGGTATAAAACTTGTATAGTGTTAGTCTCTAATTTTTTTATATGGATTTTGCATGGTTTTCAGAAACCGGACCAATCATCAAACCAGTGAAGAGGGTGGTTCGTGGATTTAAGGTTCAACTGGATTACATGGATGATCGAACCGGATTTTTCAAAAATTTATCAAATACTAGCATTTTTAATAATCTGGTATCAAATAAATAATATAAATTACATTATTTCAATAATAATGTATAATATTTTTAATGTTAATATTTCATATACAAAATTTATTTTTCGAATAAAAAAATACAACATAATAATCAATACAATTTAATGAAATGAATGTTAATAATTTTGTATTCAACTAAATTTAGTTTGGATGAGATAATATATTATAAATTGGATTAAAAAAATAATCAAAGATTTAATGTACATATATTGGATAAAAAGTAATGTACATTCAATATCATTTTCCTACTAATAAATAAATAAATATTACCTTGATTGTAAAAAATTTAAAATTAAATACAATTCAAATTTTAATTAAAAAATATCATTTAATAAAAAAAATTATTTGCACAGTACACTAAATAAATAAAGTAAATATGTAATTTATAAATGTGTAGTATTTTAATGTGAATATTATAAATGAAATAAAATAGAAATATAGAACAAATAATTGTTGTAGTTGAGTGGTGGTTATAATGGATAATAAGTTAGAGGTTGTGGGTTCGAAACCTAGCTATTACGAAAAAAATTAAAATATATAACTTTATTAAATATCAATGAATCGATTTCCGGTTCGACCGGGAATAACCGATCAACATCGGTTTGATCTCATTTCATAGATGAAAATAAAAAGAATCAAATATTCAAAATCCTCATGACACGAAATTAATGATTTGTTTTTAGTTGAAAAATACAAATATTACAAGATAGTGTGAAAAAGATGATTCAAAATAAAAATAAAGTTAAAAATGAGAGCGAAATTTTCAATTGACATTGACACCGTTGACATCCACTAGAGAGCAAGCGTCACTGCTTCGAAATTTATAATTGAAACGGGCAAAACAACACTCTTTGCAATTTGCATTGCGTTGGCAGTTGGCACCAAGAAACTCCATTTCCCCCAATCAACTTTGAACCCTAAATTTATCATCTGCCATTTCTACTCTCTACAATTCCATGATTTTATTCTAGCGTTTCACAATACCCTCACTGTCACATCCACTATGTCCGGCGATCGCCTGGACGCCCCTCCGGCTGCCGGAGACGGGAAGAAAAATGGAAGGGGTGTTGTGGCAGATGGGGAGCCCCGAAAGCTAGCTTCTGCTCCGGTTCTTGCTTCAGTGACGCCTAGCCAGAGGCTTAGGCTGAACCCTAACAAGGATCATAAGCCAGAGACCTATGAGGATCTACAATTGGATTTTTCTCCATCTGTTTTTAGTTCGCTGGAGCGGTATTTGCCACCGAGTATGCTTGGTGTGGGCAGAGACGATAAGGTGAAGTTCATGAGGGAAATTCTGTTGAAGTACTTGCCTCATGAAGAGCGAGTCAGGGTATGTTCCATAGTCCACTCTTATTTATTCTTTCCTAGCGAGGCCGCATTTCTCATTTTGAGTGGTGTAAGGAGACTGAAGTGTGGTTTGTTTCTCTGCTATTGAGTTAATTACTGTAACATTTGATTTCATGCAAAATAGTATCCGAGAATATCCAGAAGCTTTGGCAACCCACAATTTTGCTTAAATCTAGTTTAGTTGAAAATTACATCCAGATTGTGTTAATCCTTATTTTATTTTCTTTTATGTTAAATTCTCTCTGGTTATAATGGGAACTTACCATCATGACTCCATTGTTCTCTGTTCTCATTCTTCGAGTTCCTTTTAAGTCATTCTAAATGCGTTTACGCTATGTATTTGTTAAGTTGCTAATGACTAACTATGCTACATTGTTACTTAGAATTGGAATAGAGAGGAAATTGATTCTGTGAGACATCTCATCAAGCTCATTTGTGGACAGTTGGTTTTCTGTTTGGGCTTTAAGTATTCGTGTGTAGGAAAATTGTTCAAGAGATGAGTATGTTATAGATGCCAATATAACTTTTATTTCATTTCAGTTCTGTAGATAGTTCTGCAGAATGGTGTCTTTGATTTTGGTACTCGATAGAAAATTCGAACTCACAATTGTTGTAGCTGGTTAAATATGGAATTGACTAGGCTGTTCTATATCAGTGTTATTGTGGAAGTAATTGAGAGATTTATGATTCTGTTTTCATGGAAAATAAGTATAGTTTTCAGCGAAATGAATTTAGATGAATTGAAGGTAAAATGTTCAAATAGGAAGGGCATTTTAGTGTTTTACCAAATATCTATATTTATCTCATCCACAATCCCTGATTGAAATCCCATGGCAGCAAAATCTTAATCTAAAGTGGAAATGTTTGAATTGATTACCTATTGGAACTTGAATCGATACGTAGACTGTAATTTTTTTAATATTGTTTACTGTACATAAAATTACAAATTGTTGTCTAACTGCTTTGCATTATGCAGTCCATTCCAAAGTTGTGAATTGATACAATGCAATGTCGCAAACACATGATCTAATTAATTTAACATACATGCGCTACGCCATTCAGTTTGTGACTGGTTTTTGTTTGCCTTTTTGGTAATTTTTACTTGTATTATATTTCTTTGAAACCCATTTCCGTTTTTTGGTAGAAGTTTCTCTTTCTACCTGTCTAGAGAAGATTTGAAATGATTGGATATATTATATTAAGAATCGATGGTATTGTATCATTTCCGTTTGCTTCCATGTAAGTTCACCCACTGTTATTTTGCTTGATGTGCTACATAATCTGTGAACCTCTTTTACTTTTGAATAACTTACTTTTCTTTTATAACAGAGATATGATGAATCTTTTTGCATAATAACGTTTTAGTTTTTGAAATAATTTTGAGTTATATCATTACTTGTTTCTAGATTTTTAAGAGGTTAATCTTTACAGATATCATTTTCGTTTTAATATCATAAATAATATGAGACTGATATCTTATTTGTTCTACTTGTATATTTTTAGTGAATCTGCATGAATTTCTATATTTTGAATTAAGTTCATTATTTGAGAGAATTAATCGAATCAGGAATGTGTGCACCCACCAAAAAACTGGTGTACCTTATATTGCAGATACTTTGAGAGAAGGACGGCTAAGGTGGGATGGACATGTACTATGGAGACAAATGGATGCTTCTGTTTGGAAGTGCGAAAATTTAAAGATAGGAAGTAAGAATAGTGGGAGAGGTAGATCTAAGCAGTGTTGTTAAAAGCGCTAGGCGTCCTCGAGGCGCTACACATCTGAAATGCCTAAGGCGGGAGGTGCCACATAGGCGCTCGCCTCATCGAAGTGAGGCGCTACTTGGTTAATTAGATTAATATTTATATATATAACATCAAAATATACTTCAAAAATTCGGATTAGACAGCATAGATTACCAAGTTAAACACAGATTACCAAGTTAAACACAAAACAAAATTAGCCAACACAGATTACCAAATAATTTAAAAGCTAACACTACTCATTTTCATCTAAACTAAGATAATCATCTTCTTCACCATCCGAGCTATCGTCTTCTTCCTCTTCACTATCTGAGCCAACCCCTCCTCCCTCTTCACCATCAGTAGATTTATCACTTTCAACTTCATCCTCATCAACCAATGTTTGAACATCCACTTCCATATCTTCCCTAAAGCATGTTCTAGTTTTATTGCTTGACTTTTTAGCACT
>CATIWQ010125609.1:0-20652 GCA_949673415.1 Euphorbia schlechtendalii | reverse complement strand
TGGAATTTTCATTATGGGCTAGTTACACAAAATTTTAAACCTAAACTAAATACACTTTCACCACACCATAACAAAAACAACATTTTCCTGATCTTATCTACACAAAAATGTCCTATATAGAGATCATCGAAAACCAAAATCACGATTTGCTCTTCTCCAAATTTGAAAACAAAAACTCTCTTTACTGCAATTCTGAATAGCGATCTTCTCTTCAATCTGGTTTCTCAATTTCGTCATCCTTTTGAAATTATTGAATCAAACTGTAAGTAATTCTCAACTTTAATTTATTCTTTCGTTTGCCGCTATTTAAGTCTAATCTGAATGTTTTTCTTCTTCACTTGTAAATTCAAATAGCGTTTTCTTCTCATATCGTTTTCTGATCATCGATTGCTTGTTCTTGTAGTTGTAATCGTTCTTTATTTCTTTAATCATGATACTGCAAGTGATTTCAACTTAGTTTCGTTTAGGTTTTTTTTATTTTATATATCTTCAATTATCATCTACCGTAAGAAATTATTCTCCTAACTTCAATTACTTCCTTCATTTGTTGTTGTTAGGTCTGAATATGCATCTTTTTATGTTTGGATTTTGATTTTCTTATCGTATCAAATAATAAAATAGATTGTTGATTTTGTTCATTTGAATGAATCTTTGACTGATAATAATAATTTCGTTTCTTTCGATGTTGTTTGTGTGTTAATTCCAAGTGCTTGCAGTTTTCCTAATCTTCAACGTCGTCAAATGATAATTAGATTATACCTCAAGACATCATGGATCCGGCAATGCTTCCACTGAAGATGAATGCAAAAGTAGGGAGGACAAGAAAACATAGAACAAGAGCTGGTTAGGAGAGGAGGAAGTTCAATGTATGTTCTAAGTGTTTGGATAAGAAAGGATCATAAAAGGAGATATTAAGAGAAACATGTGATAGAATTATAGTAGACATATTTTTTATGTCTAATATGTTATATACCTTTTTGGATCGCAATTTCGTTATTATTGAAGAATATTCACAATTATTATTTGGTTTTCTAGTATTTTTTTAACAGTTTGCGAATGTTATGACTTTATATCTAACATATGCTAGAATTTTATTAGATATCTATCATATTTCCTAAATTTCTATTACAATCTAGTTACATTTATGTAAGATTCTTTACAAGTCTATTAGAAATATCATTTTATAAATTTTTTATTAATATTTAATACCATAAGAGTTATTTTTGAACATTTTACTAAGTTTTTAACAGATTATGTTATTTAGAAAAATTATTTACATTTACCTTACAAATTAAGTTTCAGATAGATTTTTTACAATTCTACTAAAAAAAAACCCCTTTTGTGCATTTTGATTGATATTTATGACTCGTTAAATCTATTTATTAACCTTTAACTAGTTTTCTAATAGATTTCTAACATATTTTTTTTTTTTTTTGTCAAACATTTTGTATTTACATCACATCTACTGGAATCATGTGAGATGTCTATTAAATTATTCAAACATGAAGTTTACTAGGTTTCTGCTCGATATCTAACTTATCATATATGCTTTAGTTAAATATGATGAACTTTATCTCAAAAACTATTAGAATCCTATTAGATCACTATTATACTCTTTTAGTAACTTTTTTTCACAATTGATCTCAGAAATTTCTAAAGATATGAACTTTGTAAGTTTAAAAATTCTATATGTTACTCTTAAACTTTGCAAATTCAACCACACTTTGCAAATTCAACCACACCACAAGAGACCCATGAGCTATTAAAATAATGTGTTAGTTGCAATTTTTATTTTTAAATTCGTTTTCACTGATAAAAAATAAAACACCAGTTAAACAACAAGAGAAACAACTTCTCGCGTGATTTGAATGGTATATTTATGCATCTCTTAAAATAATGTGTTAGTTGCTACTTGCTAGATAGATGCTTCAGAATTTGTTCCGAATGATTGGAATTTTTTCATCTTTCTAGAAATAGCAAAAGAATTGTATTTTATTTTTATGTAAAAAAAGAATTTATAGTTAGTTCTAAAGGCGAATCACTATTTTTAGACTGTAAAAATTTGTGATAACTAGTTAACGTTTATACTAACTTAAGTGACTTTTGGACTAAGTGTTTTGATTAGTTATAAAAGTAAATGAAAACAAAGTAAATAATAAAAAAATGAACATTTGAGACAAAATGTTACTTTCATTTTCATATGCTTATGTTTGCTACCCTGTTTTGGAAATTGAATTGATTGGCTATAGTATTACAATTTACTAGTAACTACAGATAAAATCTTTTAACACATCATTCATTTATCATCGAGATTAACTCAGTTAGTAATCCGAGCGTCAGATAATTTATTCAATAGTCCTTTTTTCTTTCTTACATTTAACAATTACTTATTTAAGTTTTAAGGACAAAAAAAATTGCCAGCAATGATAAAATTTTACTAGAAAAGTTGGAATTAGGGATGACAACGGATCTTGGACTCGGTCCGGATTTGTGGATCCGAATCCGTTTTTTAGGATCTTGATCGTAATTTTATAAATCCATTGAATCCGGGTCGGATCAGGGTCCAAGAAAACGGATACGGATCCAGATTTTACAATGAATTCCGGATCCGAAATTAAAGATTAATTTTACTTTTTTATTTATTATTTATCTCGAAAATATTGGATAATTAAGATTATTTGAGATCCACGTAAGTCCAATTGCATGAACATAATTAAATGAGCATGTAAACTTTTAAAAATAAGTTAAAATGTACAAGTAAAGAAGCTGAAACTAAGAATTTGATGTTAATTACATGAATTCATTTTGAATCAGTTTATGTACCCGTATCCGTGGGATCCATTCCTAAAATTATGGATCCGGATCTGAATCCTAAAATTATGAATCCAACAAATCCGGATCGGATCCGGATCTAATACATTTAAACGGATCTGAATTGAATCAAACTGGATCCGGTCCGAATTTGACCCGTTGCCATCTCTGGTTGGAATATTCAGTGGGCTTTTTGGTTCAATCTTTGTAGGGACTTGAATTGTGTGGCAATGCCCACCGTGGCGTCACTCAACTTACAAGCCACAAAATCCAACTGCCTTACGCCTTCCCCCCGCGCAACTTAGCTCCGTACAACATTCCCATACTAAAATACGCCTCGGAGCAACACCTACAGACAAAAATCTCAACGCCGTCACCTTTTCGTCATTCTCTTGTTCCTTTCTTCCTCTGAACTCTACTTCAATGGCGGTTCAATAAAGTTCCCCAATCATTCGAAGCTCTCATGCCACCATGGCTTCTTTCTACTTACTCAAATCTAATATCTCTCCTGTTTCTGTTTCCCGTTCGGATTTTCCCGGTTGCGGGAAAACGGTTATTAGATTGAAGAGATACAGTAGGTTTAGCTGGAGAAGATGCGTACGGATACCGAATTTGAGGATTAGTTGTTCAGTCCGAGATGGACATAATCAAAACAACGGTAATTTGTATGTTTATTTGGTGTAGTTTTTTTCGGTTTTGTTGAAATGGTTGTGTTTCAGGTGATGAGCCGCCGGAATCGTTGTTTATGAAGGAATTGAAGAGGAGAGGGATGACTCCGACTTCATTGCTTGAAGAGTCGTCGACGAAGAGCAGTTATGGCGGTGGAGATGAAATGAAGATTGGAGATGAAGCTAGGGATTTTTTTAAGAGGAAAACAGTCTCTACTGAATTTGATCAGAGCCTTGCTAATCAAAGGGAACGCTCCATGGCATTGAACAGTGAAGGCCTTGTGGTTGTTTATCTTTTTCTTTTACCTTTCTCATATGTCAAGTCAAACTTTTTTTTTAAGTTTTCTGTTTTGAAATTAGAGTAGATTTAAACCAAATTGAAGTAAATCAAACACAAAATCAAATTTGTTACAATTCAACTGTTTTGATCAGTAGATTTGAGTCAACTGTTTGTGTTCAGTTGAGCTTTGCATTGAATCACTTGCCAAAATAGCTTGATTCATTGAGAAGAAAGAACTACAATTTAGTTACATTTAGTTTAGTTGCGGAACTTAGTCGAGCTTCGTTTAGCCGTAGTGTTTTGAGTTTTTGCTGTCATGTTAACTTTTGGTTTAAAACATGTGGAACTATTTTGAAGAATTTTCTATCCAACTGCTCCTTGACGACTTATCAGTTTACAGAGGTGTTATTATATTTAAGAAGATGAGTTGGTTATTTTATGAAGTTTTTGTACATTATCTGTTTCAGTGTTTTGTATTAACATTGCATATAGTCCATGTTATGTTTGTAACTGAAACTTCGCTGAAGATGATAACTTGCACACGTTATTTCTTTCTGTGCATTAATTAGATTTGTCTCTTACTAATGAATTAACAACATTTCGATACTCTGTCATGGTGGTGTATCATGACTTGTCCTTTTTTTGTGCTGTAACTAAACTTGCATTGCTTTTGGATTCGGCTCATGCGCATACAATAAAGTTATGATTTTGTTTTCGTTCTGTTTCAGGGCTTGATTCCTCGTGCCAAACTTTTGTTAACACTTGGAGGGACGTTTTTCTTGGCATTTTGGCCATTGATTCTCATTACAGTGGGATTCTTTTCTGCACTCTACCTTGTGAGTTCTAATTCTAAGTTCTAACCCATCTTTTGATGTCTTATGTGTTGGGTTTACAAACACGAAACAGGATTAAGTTGCAGAGCCTTTTCTTTTATAATGTACAAACTTGGCAGTATCGCGTGGATTGGAGAAGTCAGATAAAACACTCTACTGTTTGTAAGCTAGTGGGAGTCATACTTATTCAATCTATTATCACATGAATTTGAAATAGGATTATGAGTAGGAATAACGTAGCAAAAAGAACAAGTTGGCAATGGAATAATTAAATTAATGCGAAAACGAGTACAATAGATTTTCTGCACTTAGAATAAGTGTATTAAATTGTGGTGTTCTGTTTTTCTTCTTATCGTCGTCATTAGTGACTTAAAATCCAAGTTTTTTCGGATTGTGTTGTAAATAGTGTGTTACTTTCTGGCACATAGGATATCATTATAGCATGGTAGCCGAAACCCGAAACTACATTTTCAAAGTTTGGTTAAATTTGAGTTGCCTATTAGTATCTAGAATTCATTTGATCCTTCTGATCAAATCATTTGCTTTTATGACTTCGTTTATATGTTCTTGAAAGCATGCTTCTGTTTTTTCACAATCATAAATCTAATGCATACATACGTTTTTGTTTGAATACCAATATGTTTACTTTTACATTTGGCAGTATTTCGGATCAGATTTTGTCCACGATGGGACTGATATAGCCAGATCATCACCTCAGTATGTTGACCCGTACGAACTTCTAGAAGACGAAAGAATACCGCAAATAGCTCCAAGTTTAAATTGAATACGAAAATGGAATGTAAGATTCTCGAATCTTCCATGGATTTCTGTAAGCTGTGCACTTGCTAATTCTTTCCCATGTAAATACGAAATACTGTTAGTCATATACCTATCTGAAAAAAACGCCTTAACGATATATATAGTTAGCATATTTCGATGGTTATGTGCCTTCTAGTTTACTTGTGCAACGAAATCGAGATATGCACCATTTGCAAGCCATCTCGGGGTACATGTATAAATTTAAGTAACATATAATCATTTAAACAAAAAATGTACAACTATGGAAAAATTTAGGAGGAAAGATATTTTCGTTATAACAATCAATAAGTGTTAATATATTGTTTTATTCAAATCTGAACTATAACAAATAAACATTTTAATTAGGTTATTCATATGGGGTAAGAGTTGTGTTTTTACTTTCTTACTATAGTTATTTGTAAAGTGTGAATAGTTCTAAAATTCAGCCTAAATAGGTTGCGCGTAAAACTGAGCACATCTACCTTTACCTGGGTCAAGTATATTGCAAACTTTGGGGCCTCGTGGCCTACATCAATAAGATTGGGCTTTGTAATCTCATAGATGGAAATACACAGAAATACAATGTTTGGTATAAATAATTACGTTTTTGTCTATTACTTAATTTAACTGTCAAAAGTATATTTTCAAGGTTTTGAATTTACATTTCTACCACCTTGTGATAACCTCGTCGGATTTTATAGTTATCTTATAATTATTTCAAAATAACGTAATTTTTGGTATTTTTGTACCATGATTTTATTACACTTTATTTATAGTATTTATAATTAATGTAAACATGTTATAGTTATGTGTTTTTATTTATTTTTTGTATTTGAATTTAATTTTTTGATATAACACAATCGCATTTTATAGTTATCTTATAGTTACCATATAGTTTACTTATAGATATATTCAATATAACAAAATCGCATTTTATAGTTATCTTATAGTTAATTCAAATTGATGTAATTATGTTATATTTTTGCTAAATTTTACTTGTAATATGCCAAATTGATATAGTTGTGTTATATTTATTTGTATTTAATTAAGTGTGTGTTTAAATTATGTGATAACTATAAAAGAACTATAAAATACATATGTATCGGTAAAAAAAGTTCAGAAAAAGTATAGTATCGTGAAGCTTATTTTGAAGGGAAACATAAAAATGAAGAAAATATTCTAAAGCGGCATGTTGAAAAAATAAACGGTTTGTGAGATAAATAAAAAATAATAACTTAAATTTGAAGAAAAAGAGGAATGTAAAAACGTAATTAAGAAAAGTTTAAACGGTAAAACTTCCGAATGAATTGTTGGAAACATACTAATTATGTAAATTATCCCTCATTAAATGATATAGACCCATGGTTAATGATCCCATGAAGAGCTATTAACTTCTTTTAATAAAGACGGAATACATCTATATCAAGACCGTCTTGAACTTGTCCCTAAACATTTAAAAACCCTTTGAATTTGAAAAAAAAGTTTCAAATACCCCATGAATTTTCAAAAAGTGAACTCTTTTGCCCCCTAAATGTCACGTGGCAGATTTTGGTTGATTTATTTTTTCAAAGATGTTAGATTTCTCCCTCTAACTGGAAGCTGACACGTGACGCCGAGGGGGCAAATTGGTTCACTATTCGCAAATTCAAAAAATTATTTGAAACTTTTTTGTAAATTTAGGGAAGTATTTAACACATTTGAAAGTTCAGATTGACAAACTAGTTTAAAGGAGTGTAGATGCATTCAATCTTCAATAAATTATACGAACTTCACGCATAAAACTAAATTTACATGCAAATTTTGTCCTTGATTGCAAGACGTAAAAATAACCAAAATCTGATTTTATAGGAAAAACAAAAGTCAGGTTGTTTAGTGATAACATATGGCAACTTCTATATCTTCAATAAGCCATATGTTGTTTTGGAAACAATACCTTAATTTGTTAAGTACTATAACTTAATTATCATTTTTTTAGGAAAATTTCAATAGTAATTTAAATTTATATCATACATACAGAAATAAAATTGTGACGGATAAAATCTAATACACGTAATT
The DNA here is from genome assembly GCA_949673415.1 of Euphorbia schlechtendalii. NCBI lineage: Eukaryota > Viridiplantae > Streptophyta > Magnoliopsida > Malpighiales > Euphorbiaceae > Euphorbia > Euphorbia schlechtendalii. The sequence continues at coordinate 13,207 of CATIWQ010125609.1, read as the reverse complement.
GATGAGAAAAACTCGTATTTAATTTCCGGATCTCATAGCATTAAAAACCTTAAAAGTACAATCGTTACATCTCCATATAAATTAAAATTGCATCTCCGCATAAACGTGCGTACTAATAATATATAGCACATGCAAAAATATAAATTAAAATATAAAAGATTTAACAGAAAGGTCGATGCACTAATTAAGTTCTCTAAAACAACTTTATTTGAAAAAGAAAAAAAAAAAGAAAATCTGGTATTTAAAGAGAAGATTTTACAACGAATCTGCTGATTTGGTCGGTGAATTTGGTGAACTTCTATATATGGTACAAATACTTTCAATTTCATTTCCAATTCATTTATTCAAGCTAAATCATCAACCCTCCTTCCATTAATGAAGATGTTGGACACTGATGATGATGGTCGTTCAAAGAGAACTGGTAACACATTTACTGTTTAATTACATTTTGATTTGTTCAAAATATCTTAAAGTTGTCTATGTGGGTTCGAGCTGTAAAATCAGCTACACTAACATGACATGTGTGTCAGGTTATAGACTGGTTATAGTTTACGTATATCAGGGTATAGACTGCTTATACCCAGAACTATGTGTGAGTGCAAAATTTTTCACGTACCTATTGTTATCCCTTCTTTCTTATTTAGGTTAGGAAAATTTCGATTTACATGTTTTCATAACCTGTCAGATTATTTTTTTTACAATTATTGTGGCGAATATAGGAACAATGTGGACAGCAAGTGCACATATTATAACAGCAGTGATAGGGTCAGGAGTGCTTTCATTGGCTTGGGCAACTGCACAACTTGGATGGCTACCTGGAATTCTTTGTCTTCTTATATTTGCTGTGATTTCCGGGTTTGCTTCTATTTTACTTGCTGATTGTTACAGGTTTCCGGGCCCCACTCTCGGATCCCGAAACTCTACTTACATCGCTGCTGTTAAAGCTCATCTAGGTACGAATTGATTCACCTGTATTATTATTGGGTGTCCAATCATCGGGGCTAATTTATCGACATTGGTTTGTTAAGAGCATCTTTAGTAGATATTGGGTTCTAAGATTATGTGACATGTGGAATAGAAATTCATATTAATAACACGTTAATGATTTTAAAATAGATAGTGTCTTGTAGAATGATAGTCATGCTCGATTGTCTATTTTATTTAGAATTGTATATCTAGATAATAAAAAGAAGATTTAATTGCAAACTAAATAAAGTGTTTCGATATTTAATATTAAAATATTAATTAATTTAATGAATCGGTATTCTATTTGATCGTCTACATATAAAAGATCAAATGCACAATGTTTAACTTTCATTGTCCCACGTCATAGAGGTTAGAGAAAATTGAAAGCTAATGTAGGGGAAATTATAATAGGGACCGGGTGTTATGGACTTTTCTCCCACATGAATGACATGTGTTCCATAAATTATTAAAATAATAGAAAGTAATAACATAAAGTAGTTGTATGAGATACATATCATTAGAAAAATCCTTAGGACACAATCCTTATTTTTTTTAGTTAATTATCTATTATTACATATGTGTCAAGATTATTATTGAAATATATTATCTACTAAAAATGCTCTAAATACATGGAATGTCGAATTTTCGTGGTTTGGTATTGGTTTTAATGTGATAATTAATCTGCAAAATGCAGTACTAACTCCATTTTGGCATTCTCAAAGAGATTGCTTCACTATAGAGTTATTAATAATTACTGCTATTTATTTTCGCAAGGAAACTTTATTTTCAATCTTGAAGTTTTTCGTGTTTTGAAACATTTTGAAAATATAAAACTCTAGGAAATTTGTAGTATAAAGTTTTTTTTGTCAATGTTTCACCTAGTTAGGAAATCCAAAACTTACTTTCTTGATTTGACTTGATTTGTAATTTCCGACATGACTTGTATGCAACTTTTAAATGTATAATACACATTTTTAACAATCTTTTTGTGCTTTTTGTCTAGCATTTTTATGTTATTTTCGTTTCAATACCCAATTTAGAATACCCAATTTTAAATTAAACCTTATTTGTAATTTTTATACTTAATTTTGGAACAAGTTCAAGTTTTCGGGAAACAAATAAATTGGTAGTCGATTAATTGTTGGAATGTGTGTTACTATCAGTATAGGGGCTATTTAAGTAACTCCTATTTGCAATTTTCAGCCAATTAATGGTTCGGTTTTGTACTTATCTCTTTCTTTTTTATAAGTAATTTGTCGTGATTTGATAGGAGGAACAAAGTATAAACTATGTGGACTATCTCAGTATGCAAACATGGTGGGAGTTTCTATTGGATACACCATTACTGCTTCTATTAGCATGGCGTAAGTTTCCCTTGCTATTTTTTTTTTAAAAAGTTTCCATTAAATCTAATGTTCATTTGCAGTTTAATTATTCATCTTGATTTTTCAATTTTATGACATAATAAGAAATTGAGGAAAATAGAATTTCTTTATATATAAAGCAGAATAAGAAATGATTGTAAGGTAGCCTAGCCTGTAAACAGTTATGCTTTTGGTCCATTACATTGAATAATTGCAATTTTTTTTCTTTTAATAATTTGACATGAAGAGTAAAAGGGACTTTGTTGACATACAAAGATCTTCTTCTTTATTTTCTGCGCATCTAATAATCAAATTTGTAAAAGAAAATGATATAATGCCTCTTCGAATTTGCTGAGAGGTCACAGCCTCTCAACTCTACGAAGATAAATTATTTTTATATTAATTCTGACACATTTTATCCTTACTTGTTATAAATGGTGTTATTATAGTTCGTATTTCTCCACGAGATGGAATAGCAATTACTATTCCCCTTCCATCTAAAACTAAGGAAAATTTTCTCTCCTTTTCCATCGAAATGACAATCATTCACTGGACGCTAGAAAATCTAAAAAAAATATAGGGCTTTTTCAAGTTGACCTTCCATTAACCAAGACAACATTGTCCTTCCACCAAAATTTCACGCGTAGGACAAGTATTGGAAATGCCGTTGTTCCCTTCAACCCTATAAAAATATATTAGAGGAAATCCCAAAGCGTCTGTTTAGTTTAATCATTACGGTTTGTTGTTGCTGATCACTCTTTTTTACTAGAACTGGTAATCTTTTGACCTCGAAACAACTAACATATTATACGATAATAGGGCGATCGCAAGAGCGAATTGTTTCCACGAAAAAGGGCATGAAGCAGGATGTCACAAGTCAAACAATATGTACATGATAATATTTGGAATTACACAAATTATTCTAAGCCAAACTCCTAATTTTCATGAGCTTTCTGGCCTCTCCATTGTTGCTGCTGTAATGTCCTTTGCCTATTCTTCCATCGGCCTTGCTCTTTCCGTTGCAAAAATTGCAGGTTCGTTGTTTTCGCATTTTGTTTACTCGCCATTTAGGCATCTATACCCGGTATAGTATACAATAGGATGGACTATAACTATTCTATTACATTAGTTAAAGTACTTAATGATACTTGTTTTACTTAAACACAGGAGAGGGTTATGTTAAAACAAGCCTACTCGGTGCAGCGGGCGGAATGGAAGTAAACCGAACCGAGAAAATATGGAGTACTTTTCAAGCTATCGGGAACATTGCTTTCGCTTTTGCTTACTCTATCGTCCTCATCGAGATACAGGTTTGACATATATTTTACTACTCAGATAAATCATACTTATTATAATGTTCTTGAATATCGTGTTGCGATTTTCAGGACACGTTGAAGTCGGACCCACCTGAAAATCGAGTAATGAAGAAGGCTTCGTTCATAGCAATCTCGGTGACCACCGTGTTTTACATGTTATGCGGTACAGTTGGATATGCCGCATTTGGTGATCAAGCACCCGGAAATTTGCTCACAGGTTTCGGATTCTACGAACCCTATTGGCTCGTTGACTTCGCTAACATATGCATCATAATCCATCTAGTCGGAGCTTATCAGGTTTTTATTGCCAAACCTACATTTTCGCTTTCGATAAACTCATTAGTAGGCCCAGTTTCAAGCACAATACAAGAGTGTGACGACTTAGGGCCCACCGACCAAGACGGTCCCAAATTTTTTATTATGTTTATATCATATAGATATTTTAATGAATTGTTTGAATTTAAAATAAGATAATTAAATTACTATAAAAAACATTAAAATTATCATTTTTATTTAATATTTATTATAAAATATTTTAAATTTACGTAAAAAAATTTTAATCAAACGAGCCATTGTTTCGTATTTCGCTTAGGGCACTCGAAATACCAGGATCGGCCATGTTGATTCGACAACATTGTGATAGATGTTGGTGTATACGTGCAGGTGTTTTGCCAGCCAATATTCGAGCTAGTAGAAGATTCGTGTAAGCGAAAATGGCCGGACAGCAAGTTCCTGACGAAGGGGCAAATGGTAAAAACGCCTTTCGCGGGTACTTACCATTTGAATGTGTTCAAGCTAGTGTGGAGAACTTGCTATGTGGTGGCTACAAGTGTAACGGCCATGATTTTCCCGTTCTTCAATAGCGTGTTGGGACTACTCGGGGCCGTGTCGTTTTGGCCGTTGACCATCTATTTCCCGTTGGAGATGTACATTTCGCAGGCTAAGATCGGTCGGTACACCTTCACTTGGATATGGCTGAGGATTTTGAGCCTTGCTTGCTTGCTTGTCTCGCTTGTTTCAGCTTCTGCTTGCATTCGAGCCATTGTCGTTGATCTCAAGACCTTCAAGCCTTTCAATTCGGTTTCTTGAATTTGTTTCCATCTCGGAATGAAATTTCAAGAACTTGGACATATGTTTTAACTCTGTAATATGCATTTTAGCTACCTCAATAATTTGTTACAAGTACTATATGTCTAATTTAAACATTATATAATTAGTTTGTTTGTTTTTAACCGGTAAAATCTCTAATTTTTATTGTTACTATTATTATTATTATTATTATTATTATTATTAGCATTATTATTATTATTATTATTATTATTATTATTATTATTATTATTATTATTATTATGCATCATAGTGGTATATATTCATATGTATCACAAATAATGCTCTGACTTAAATGTGTCAGATACCGGCTTTGCCAACGGTTACTTTTTTATGAGTTGTTTAGTTGATAAACAATGTCTATCAAAGCATTAAGTGAACGAAAGCCCGACATACGGAGAATAGAACACTACAAAATATGTGCAAACATATTCATCAAATTCATGTTTTTATCTTGTAACTTAGTATTTCATTACTACATCAAATTCATCTTATTCTTTTATAATGTGTCAATGATGATTTTAAACCCATAATAATGTTTATTTTTAATCTAATCTTTAAACACTTCTATCACCCTATACTGTATAAATCACCGAATACTTTTTTTTTTTATCAAATTATAGGTTTAGAGAGTCCGGTAAGTTATTAATATCAAATTAGGTTTTGTTCTTTTCAACTTAGTAATATGTCTATTGAATTGAATTGTACTTGTATTTGTGCAATATTTTTTTGATATATGAGGTATTATACGTCAAATTTGTAGGTATTGGTGAATCTGGAGTTCGTGCTGGATATGGATTCATTTTCTTCCATTTCGAACAGCTCATACTGGCACAGATTCTAATTGATCTTGGATTCTTTAACCTTGACATTCTTTCATATGTAACCTCCAACTTCTTCCATATCTCCTTTGCACTTTTACAACCTGAAATTTTGTTGTATTCAGCTGCATCTAAAGCACAATGAATAAAGTTAATAGCAGCTGCGTTGCTTTAGAGTTTCTTCATATCAGCATCATTATATGCACTTTTAGGTTTTGGGGCAGTGATTTAATCCTCTGTAATCGTGGGGATATATGGACCATTAGCTATTGCCAACCAAGCATACATATCTTGCGATTAGATAAAATTCTTCATTCTATTCTTTTAAAATGTATAATTCTGTCCAAAGAATAGAGGAGGTCTAGACATCGATAGCCCTTCAATCTGTGTGGTCTGGTTTCCAAGCAAATGTTTTAAGATATTTTCACCCATGATGATCGTTTACTCAAGATATATTTTTATCTTTTAGTTTGAGTCTTTCTTTTATACCAATTGTTGGACCCAGTAGGGTGTAAAATAGGTCAGATGGGGTGAAGGTCTAAAATAGGTCAGATGGGGTGAATAACTCTTTTTTTGAGTTCAAAGCACGCTTCAAAAGCTAAGTGGAACTTGTTTATGAAGTATCTTTTTGGTGATAAATGTTCACTTAGAATCCCCTTTTCTTTAGACGTTTGCGAGACAATATTAGTTTTAAGTGATTTACTCGATACATGCAATGACAATAGATAAAGCAAAGTTAGAGATACGCAAACACAAATTTTTATCCTAGTTCAGTCTCTGCCTAATCCAAACCTAGAGTCTCTGTCCAAGATTTAATCCACTATAGATTTTTCTTCTGGTGAAGAAACAAACCTATACAATGCTGGTTGAAGTATCGTCCAACAACCTAAGCACAATTTGAGCTATATCAACACAGAAGTACCCTCGTTTTATCTAAGACTTTGAGCTTTTTACTTACATGGTACCCTCCTCTTAAGTTTTCTAAATTCACTCACATTAACTCAACCCCAAGTTAGTGATTTATAATTTGTGTTTTAGACAGAAGAATGAGTTTTTACACAGAACTACTAGCATGACTACAAATGTTCTTGCAAGGATTCAATTTGTTGTATTCTTGGTAGATGTAAGGTTAGTTCACTAATCTTATATTTTGTGTTCACCAAAACACGATAAGATGTTAAATGAACTTGTGAATACATAGAGAAATACATAGAGCCAGTTTAGAATTGCTTTATCTAGGTGATAGATGCTTTCTCGAAAAATTCAATTTTCAAACTTTTCCAAGTTATTGTCCTGAAAAGTTCTGAATTCCTAATTAAAACAACTCTAACAACAATCTTAAAATATGAACCCTTGTCATTTAGCCATGAGACCAAATATGTTATGGACATTGTTTTTCCAAGACACATGGAGCCTAGAGGTGTAATGTAATGTGTTACAATTTTTTATACTAGATCTGGAGTGCACCCTTTGGATTTGGAAGTTGGAAAATGGTTGCGAAAACATGCACCGAGCCTTAAACCAATAGTAGCAATGAATAAATGTGAATCACTGTGTGATGGAAGTAGTGGTTCCACAAATGACTTAATGTTCTATTTATGAACTTAAACTTTTGAAAACGTATTACTATTTAAGTAACTAATTAGAAAACCCAGATAAGATAAACATAATAAACAGCCAGAAGAGCAACGCGGTAATACTGAAAGTTCATATTAATTATAAAAGACAAGTTTTTGAAGCAAAGAGAGCTTCAATTGAAAGCAAACAGCGGGTTCAAAACATACTGAAAATAGAAAGCAGCAGCACTCTTAGCAACACATTCAAGAAACAGCAGATGTTCAATACTCTTCACCATCATCATCCTCGCCCTCAGCAGATTCAGCACCGACTTCTTCATAATCCTTCTCGAGAGCAGCAAGATCCTCACGAGCCTCAGAGAATTCTCCTTCCTCCATACCCTCACCGACATACCAGTGAACAAAAGCCCTCTTGGCGTACATAAGATCGAACTTGTGGTCGATTCTCGAGAACACCTCAGCCACACTGGTGGAGTTGGAGATCATACACACAGCTCTCTGCACCTTTGCGAGATCACCGCCAGGCACAACAGTGGGTGGCTGGTAGTTGATACCACACTTGAATCCAGTCGGGCACCAGTCAACGAACTGGATGGTGCGCTTGGTCTTGATCGTAGCAACAGCAGCATTGACATCCTTGGGCACGACATCGCCACGGTACATGAGGCAGCAGGCCATGTATTTGCCGTGGCGAGGGTCGCACTTGGCCATCATGGATGATGGCTCGAAGGCACTGTTGGTGATTTCTGCAACTGAGAGCTGCTCGTGGTAGGCTTTCTCGGCAGAGATGACTGGTGCATAGGAGGAAAGCATGAAGTGGATTCTTGGGTACGGGACCAAATTGGTCTGGAATTCAGTCACATCCACATTCAGAGCACCATCAAACCTCAAGGAGGCAGTCAAAGAGGAAATAACCTATAGAATCGAACATGCAATATCAGTTTTACTAAAATTCAACTTCACTTAATGCAATTCGGGAATTCGAAATTCATTAGAACAAAAATTCACCTGAGAGACAAGCCTGTTAAGATTGGTGTAAGTGGGTCTCTCGATGTCAAGGGAGCGCCTGCAGATATCATAGATAGCTTCATTGTCAAGAAGCACAGCGACATCAGTGTGTTCCAAGAGGGAGTGAGTTGAAAGCACGCTGTTGTAGGGCTCAACAACAGATGTGGAGACCTGAGGAGAGGGATAGACAGTGAATCCCAACTTGGATTTCTTTCCGTAGTCAACGGACAGTCGCTCCAAGAGGAGGGATCCAAGACCAGATCCAGTACCACCACCAACAGCATTGAAAACCAAGAATCCCTGAAGTCCAGTGCAGTTGTCAGCAAGCTTTCTGATACGGTCCAAGCAGAGATCAACAATTTCCTTGCCAACTGAAATTCAAACACACATTTCTCATCAATATTCAATAAGTCAACCAACAAGCTCCTATATAAACATATAGATTGGAAACTTACTGGTATAATGACCACGGGCAAAGTTGTTGGCTGCATCTTCTTTGCCGCTGATGAGCTGCTCTGGGTGGAAGAGCTGGCGGTAGGTTCCAGTCCTGACCTCATCAATCACAGTGGGCTCAAGATCTACGAACACAGCACGAGGTACATGCTTTCCAGCACCAGTTTCACTGAAAAAAGTGTTGAAGGCATCATCACCTCCACCTACAGTCTTGTCACTTGGCATCTGGCCATCAGGCTGAACAAAACCACAAGATATCACATCAATTACCAGCCTAACCGATAGATCTATCAATTAATGGAAACAAAATTAAAATAACAATCAAATACATGAATCTTAAATTTAATCCAACGAAATAACCACCAAAACACCTAAGATCTAAGCTACAGAAGAGCCATACTCCAGATATCATCGCATATATGGTCCAATAACATTTACAAGAAAACGAATGCCAAATTAAAAAAATCCAAATAAAAAAACGAAGAATGAAAGATCTGATACCGTGCTAGAGGTAGTTCTGAATCAAAAAGACATTTCAACACCACAAAATACAATCAATATCCAGCCTAAACACTAGATCTATTAAGTCATGGCAACAAAATCAGAATGACAATCAAAACAAACGGATCTGAAGTAATATCCAACGAAAAACCAATATATCTATCAGATCTATGCTAAACAAGAGACATGATCCAGATACAATCGATTAAATTAACAAATAACAAAGCCAATATGCTGAATGACACAAATCAAAATAGGACGAAATAAAACGAGAAATGACATATCTGATACCTGAATACCGTGCTCGAGACAGTAAAGTTCCCAACAGGCATTTCCAACCTGGATACCAGCCTGACCGATGTGGATCGAAATGCACTCTCTCATTTTCGCTGATTGGATTCGAAATCAAACCACACAGAAAATAATCGCAATAAACAAAAGGAAGGCTAAGAGAGCTAAACGGAGACGAAGACGTTTATCAAGACGTCTTCTGGGTAAAACCTAAAGATGGAGGCGAAACAGAGAAATGGAGATGGTTTATATGGGGAGAGGAAGGGGCAAATTTGGCATTGAGATATTTCGTTTGGTGTGTCTAACTGTGGTTTGCTAATGACGTGGCATTGTGCTATTGGCTTTTTGCTTTAGTAAATGGTAACGGTTAATTTTTCCTATATTTTTGAATTTTTTTGAAATTTTGCCGCTCGTGGCCAGCTAAGAATAAGAAAAAGTGAAATTGAGGGTTTATAATTATGCTCGTGAATGGGACCCTTTCTGGATCTGTTTGGAAAATGGGATTTTGAAATACCAGTAGTGGATTAGGTTGTTCATCTTAATCACCCCCTGGATATGATTGTTTTTTGTATTTATTACCAAACAAACCGTGCACTGATCAAATATTTTTACATTTTCATGGTTACATTTTTTTAACACTCACTCCTCAAATTGTGATAAAAAAATATTATCACTGTTTTTTTAATAATTCTTTACGTATTTCATATTTTTTTAATAAAATAATTAATAAGAGTATGATAATATTAATCTATCCTTAATGTCTTTAAAATTATGTATTTAATATTATGAAATAACAAGAATATAAGGTATACATTGAAAAAAGATAGGAAAAAATCATGAAATTTTGAAATGAATTATTATTTTAGATTTTCATATTTTGACTAAATAGATTATTAAAAAATGGAGAGATTACAACTTAACGTGTAACCTTAGAAAAATCAAATGTTTTATGTTTATTAGAAAAACCCAGCACGTGTATAGTCAATTTGTTCATTTGTCCAAGTAATATAATGTAACTTATTTTGTCCCAGCAAAATTCAAGTTTTTCATTCTATAGTTAATATTCATTATAAAATTGTACAATATAAGACTCAAAAGACCAAGGGCATCATATTTCATAGCATACAGATTAAACCATGTACCAAAGGGCAAACTAAACAAGCTCCACTAATAAGATCCTTTTGTCCAAAAAAAATAGTATATTTTACTTAACAACTGTTATAACAAATGTGTATTTTAATAATAAAAACTGTTTTTAACCAATGTAATTTTCTTCTTTTTAAATGCAACAAACGTTGTTATTTGTTATAACTTATAATCAAGTTGGTTAGTCTGCTCTAGCTGTGGGATAGGGCTGGGTGTTTGTTTCTCTTTTCTTGCTTTGTGTTTCATCGTTTCCTACTTTACCAAAAAAAAAATAGTCAAGTTGGGTGAAATGTCTCAATCCAATTATTATCATTATATTGTTACTATTTAATGCATTTTAAACACTTTTATCACCCTAAACTTTTTAATTTATGGAGTATTTTTTTTCTTTCAACTCAAAGTTTAGGAGTCAGGTAGGTTATTAATATCAAGGTAGGCATTGTTTCATTCAACTTACATGTATATTGAACTAAACTGAATCATAATTGTTCTTGCGTGAACTTGTATATATATGAAGTACGGAATTGTACGAAACTAAATGAATTACAAATTGAAATGATAATAGCTTTAAAATTAATGAGAGCACAAGTTTAAAATTGTAGAGTACTTAATCTACCACCATTCCTACCCACTGGAAAGATTCTACAACAATCCCAACAAAACTTGTCTAAAACCATTGGATCAGCACTAGTAGAGTTGATCCAATGATCTCTGACCAATCTGGTTAGAAACCATACTATACCTACACAAGCATTGTATTTTCCAACATGATTAATCCAAAACTAAAGCTCGGTTCTTTCTTATCTGACTTATTTCCGTTCAATAAGACAGAGAGCCGTGTTTGCAAATATCACCTATTAGGTCAGGGACTTTCCGCAAATGCAGCTTCCTATCGCGGCCAAACTGGCGAATAGTTGCAAGAACAACAATCCAAAGGAATGAATAATGGTTAGGTAAGCATTAACAGCATAAGAATCCATGCATTTACTACATAAGCAATCTAACAATGTTTGGCTATTCAAGCAGTTACTTAAAAACTATTATTTGAATGGTTAAAGACTATTTACAGCAAAAAGTCACATAGTGGTTAAAGACTATTCAAGCAGTTACCTTCACTTCCTCAAAACAACTTCGATTAGTAAATCCTCCACTTTGGAGCTCTGGTAAACAAAGCATATGGTATCGCTCCTCGTCCTCGGTCACCGCCTATTATTGGAGGGATTCCAAATGGATTATGTCGAAATCTTGGGGCACGTTCAGGATTTCTATGCAGATGAGTTTTGAGTGGAGAAGAAAGCCTAATGAACTTTCTTCTTCTCCTCAACTTCCTAGCCTTCATACAAGTAACAAACTTGTCTTTCCAATATCTGTTATGTCCTGCTGTTGCTGCTTCTCCCTGGTAGCCAAATTCTGATATACATTTTTCCTGCCACAAATCTTCGTTAGAGCACAAATTACACATCTCGTGACAAACACACTCCATTCTCGCAATATCTTGGCCTGACAGCAGCTCCAAAATTTGAAACATTAGCTCTTCTGGGAGACGAGCAAAGCAAGGGGGAAGAACCAAACCAGTTTTTTCACATAAGTCGATCTCCAGAGGCAAGGCAAGCTCATCCTTGACAAATTTAAAGAACTCCAAAACAACTTCTTCAGCATTGGCTATAGTTGAACTCATTTCATTCAGCCTACCAGTTACCCAAAATTGACCAATTGCAGGAGCGAATCTACTTTTATTTATGTTCAACTTATGCAGCCTGGCCTGGCCCTTGGCTAACGAGCCAAACACATTAACATAATGTCCTAGAGTCTGAAAGTTCAGCACGATTGACTCTGTATCACTGTCATTTGATAAGAGTTCAGGATCAGTATAACTAACTTCCGTAGTGAAAGCCAGTGAAGTTTGCTCTTTCAAGATATCAAAGTTATCAACTCGCAAACCAGATAAAGGATCAAATCCAACAAAGCCAAATTCTAAGAAAACAGCATGAACAGCAAGAAATACAAGCTTAGTGTCACTGAAATCATCACCCATCCCGTCACTAAATATCAGCTTCAAGAAATTTGGCTCGGAAAGTCTCTTACAACCGTAACCCCTATCAAAAGCAACACTATTCCCAATTTCTAGCGTTTCATTTTCAATTAAGATTGATTTTCCCTTATCTCTACTCACAGATACTTTAAGATTTTCGGAGGATTCATCAAAATTAAGAGCGTTAGTTTGATGAACAGACTCCCCTGACGAAGATAAACCTTGGACTACAGAATCCGATTCCATATCCACAACTTCATAGCTAATATTATTTTGTAAATTAGATGAAGCATCATTACCTTGTTGATCAGAAGAAAGATCAAAATAGATGAGATCGCCGGAAGTAATGCCAACAGAGAGCAAAGAGGCATCGGGGGACAGCGATGAAAGCTCATCCATTCTGTTGAGAGACAAACGGAGAGAAGAGCTGGAAGAAAGGTAAGTAGACACCAATTCTTTGAGATGTTGAACAGAGCAGTAACCAGGCACTTCCAATTTGTGAGTTTCTTTGGATTGCAGAGATCTCAACCTGAGTCTCATGATTTGGGGATTTTCCTAGGGTTTGTTCTTCTTGATTTGGGGAAAGAAATGAACGACGAATGAAATACCGACCAATGAACTCTGT